>JAJAGP010000390.1:0-82879 GCA_025084515.1 Ancistrus triradiatus
CTATGCTGTTCTGTTCCTGCTATGTTCCTTACAGTTGAAGCCATTAGGAAACAGGAGCTGAATTGTTAGAACCTGATTCTGCAATCACTCCTGCTAAGATCAGAGCTGATCGGAAATCAGGAACTTTAAAGTCAATAAACATTTGAGGTCCAACTTACTGATAGCCCTACTGCACAAAAACAAGACTTCATCCGGTTTGAAGGCTCGGGCTTTGGGCTACACTGCCTCAGGGTCCTCAATAGCTAGTACTGATCCAACGGTTAACTTAGCAGGATGTGGAAAACAAAACAAGGCAAAAAAAAAATAATTGTACAAAATCACAGATTGGTGTACAAACTGTAGGAAATCATATTTCTGCTAATGGTGGATTTACCAGATATTAAATACAAAATTTCACAAACTTTTCCAACCTGGACTGTGAACGATGAATTAAAGTGTTCAACAGAGACAAGAAAAGCTTTGTGAGTTATTACTTTTTAGCAGAATGTACTGCTCTGTTGTCATGACTCAGATGGCGTTCGGGTCATATTTACACGTAATTAACGCAGAATCTGTTCATGATTATCTGTGCACTAATGCCGAACCCTTTCAAAGTGAACTCTAATGACCTGTGCTTCTTTCCCACTCATCTCTGATTATGGATAATGAATTGAATGATGTTAACAGCTACCAGTAGGAGAGTGGATGCACTGGAGGTGCCTGAGGAACTGTACTCACGTTTTCATAGTACACACACGGCACTGCGTCCTTTCCGTCCCTTATTAGAAAGCTCTTTGCACCAAACTTTCCCATGGTGACTGCAGAATCGAGGGTGGCTACAACAAAACAACATGAATGAACAACTGGGCGCAATTTCGTTCGGTTCCCTAAATATGCAGTAAATCTAGTCTAAGGCGAAAGTGATAAAATGTTGATACAAGTACTCATTACTGGACGAGTATAAAAAGGGAGAAACCTGCCTTATACTACACTCAGTGGCACTGACATGGCAGACGAATCAGTCCGATCTGTGATACCTACCGAAAATCTCAAACATCATAGGAACCTTGTCTTTGAACTGGCTCCAGTGCTTCATGCCCTCAATAACAGCGGTGAGGATCCGGAGCGATTTCCTCGTTGCCGGTTTTGCTTGCGGCTCGACAGATTTCTGTAATTCACAGTAACATAACATAACATACTAGCACAGTATGACACGAGGCACTCGATACTGGAAACAGTATGGTAAGAGTACAGCAGTTCATTTATGAGACGCTATTAGTCAGAGCGAATACAATTAATAGTTACATATCAACTACAGTGGAGCAAAAAAGTATTTAGTCAGCCACTGATTGTGCAAGTTCTCCTACTTAGAGAGATGAGAGAGGTCTGTAATTGTCATCATAGGTACACTTCAACTATGACAAATTAGAAAAAAAATCCAGGAAATCACAATGTAGGATTTTTAAATAATTTAATTGTAAATCATGGTGGAAAATAAATATTTGGTCAGTAAATTTGGTTCAACTCAATACTTTGTAACATAACCTTTGTTGGCAATGACAGAGGTCAAACGTTTCCTGTAAGTCTTCACCAGGTTTGTACACACTGTAGCTGGTATTTTCCCAGCCTGTTGCAGGTCCACAATTTTCTCCCTGGTGTCCTTCAACAGCTCTTTGGTCTTGGCCATGGTTGAGTTTGGAGTCTGACTGTTTGAGGCTCAACGAGGTCAAACAGGTTCCATTAATACAGGTAACAAGTGGAGGACAGAAGAGCTTCTTAAAGAAGAACTTACAGGTCTGTGAGAGCCGGAAATCTTGCTTGTTTGTGGGTGACCAAATACTTATTTTCCACCATGATTTACAATTAATTTTTTTTAAATCCTACAATGTGATTTCCTGGAATTTGTTTTCTCATTTTGTATCTCATAGTGGAAGTGTACCTATGATGAAAATTACAGACCTCTTTCATCTTTCTAAGTAGGAGAACTTGCACAATTAGTGGCTGACCAAATACTTTTTTGCCCCACTGTACGTACATATAAAATCAATTACATCCACGAGGCAATTTAAAACTACACAAGCAGCACGATACCAAATGCCATCTGCTGAGAAAGTAGCTCTGTGCCATTCCGCTAATGCCTGTGAGTAAAGGGCCATGCTTGGACACCTTGACCGAAATGGGTACCTGCTGCTGTAGAACGCCGTCACTTCTTGAAGCGCCGAAAGTATCTTCAACCCACTTCCTTCCCCCTGTCACTCCGACAGCTTTGAACTTCCACTGGGAGCCCTGAGTCAGAGCTGCAGGGCCCTGGCTGTGAACCGTGGCATGTGACGGGGTCAAAGAGCCTCGAGTTGCATTGCTGTTTCTGCTGGACTGCTGACTCATGGGCTGTAAGCCTGTGAAGGGTTTGCTCTGGATCTGATCGGGGTCGGTCCCGCTAGGAAATCCACCCTGCCTGAAGCTCTGAGCTCCTGCCATGGGGTTCTGCCTGGCCTGGGGTCTCTGTGGTCCTGCCTGTGGAGAACTGGAAGAGCGAGAGTACATGAAGAGCTACAAAATGACATTTTGCCTTACTTTACAAAATCACCTAAATCACCGTCCTGTTACTGTACCAGATTCTCTTTTGCGGATGGGGTATAGGCCCGTACCCTCTTCCTGCATAACCAGAAGAAGGACTGGGCCAAGCTTTGGGTTGCTGAGGTTGCGGGTTGAGGTTGGCTTGCTGGTTCCATTGACTCCTCTGGGCCAGAGGTGACCGATGCGCCGACACCTGAGCATTGCCCATGTAATCTGTCAACACAGCGTTACATTTATTACATCTGTTTGAACTACAGCTGCCCCGGTTGTACATGTAGAAGAACGTACTGGTCGGAGTGAAGCTCAGCATGTCCCTGTACTCGTTCCCTGAGCACATTTCACTCTCAGACGGATTGGATGTCAGGGGCAATCTGCTCCTCTTCTTTTGGTTGAACAGTGGGACAGAGAGACAGCCTACGGATAAATACGTATGACAGAACGTAGGAATTTTTCAGCACAGAAATGGCACGTGAGTGTGTTTTGTGGTGGTAGACATGTAATCTTTCTTCTGAAAACCTGTATTCACTAGGTTGTTTCATTCGTCTCACTCGTCATAGTGTTTCTCTTGAGGAAAGGAACAACTTGAAGAGGCTACCTATTCTATGACCTAAATCTGTTGCTTTCAAAACTCCTAACCGTTGATCGAATCTGATTTCTTCTGATGGCACAGCGTTGACTAAGCTCTGGAAACACTACAGCCAGTCTGTTGATCGTTAGCGCTACTCTGCTGCCCCCTAGTGTCGGTGAAGTATGTCAGTATCCGATAATTCAATTGAATTGGCAAACATTTCAGGAAAAGGAAAATGCCCTCCTTGCCCCACAATGTCGCCCATGGTCATGAGCAAAAAGACTGACACCAGATGGGGAAGTTATCCACATAAAAAATGCAAGTGAATCTGCATTTAAATCTGACTGCTCAAAGTGCTTCAGGAGAAGGCTTGAGGCACAGCCACATATTCAACAAGTGTGGTGCAAATGGAGCTGTCTCTCTATAAATACATATGCGCTGTCACATTAAAAACAGTTGCTCGTTCCATAAACATGTCTTTGTGTGAGAGAAAGAGAGAGAGAGCTTGGTGAAGCAATGCAGTTTTACAGTGAGATAGGATTTTACCCATCTTAAACAATACACTAAATAGAAAAATCAACACGTGATGGTCAATTCTGATATTAAGTCAGTTTGTAAAATACCTGCTGTTGGTCTCGGTAGGTTTTCATTTCTCCTCATAATAGAAACGTTAATGGAAGTTTATTCGCTCTGGTACCTGTAACACAAGTACCTAAATTATACCTTCACATTTCAGTTATATATCCCAAATTAACAATACTAGATGTAAGCGTAAACTTTTTCACTACACACGTCTAACGTCTAACTTTAACATAAATCTTAAAGGCGTTACCTCAGGAATAATCTTTTTTGCGCACAGGGTTTGGATAAGTAAATATAAAAATATTCTAAAACGGTCATAAGTACAAACCTTTTCACAAATTGTCGGTAAACACGTATTAAACTGCCTAAAAGTCTGCCAATTGTACCTAATTTACCTAATAATAACCGTTCGAGACAAACGGACGACTTTCGCGTTTGAATAACGTGCTCGAGGCACTTTGTGGTTGCGTCCCAAATCCCAAGTTCGGCACTACGTAGTGTGTCAAATTAGAAACGATATCATTACAAGTATACTTATTTCCCCGTGCTACTTAGTATGTCAGGTTGCTGTTTAGGACGCAATCTGTTTTCGCGGGTAACGGTCAGCTTTAGCGCACTGCCCTTCCATACTAGTGCACTAAATAGTACGTTAACATGAATACGCTTCGTGTTGTTTGGAAATACTGTTTAGTATGTTAGTATGCGGTTTTAGATTACCGCTAGTTTTACACACACCGAGTTGGAAACATTTAAAAAATATATATCCTATCATAATTCACAAATATTCATGCCTACAAACTTCATAAAACATTTTTAAAACATTTATTTTAACCCATCCACTAAAAGTGTGTATTTGGTGAGCTCCAGCCAATGGTCACAGGTTTGATGGATAAACAAAGTCAGTATTGTTGGGTGTTTTTGTGTGGATTTATTTATTAAATGGTACACATCAACATGTACAGTGTTTTTCAACCCAAACTATATCCAAATATATATGTAACACATAGCAATGACAAAATATTTCGTGTTTCATCATACAGAAGAACAAACTGACACACTCAAAACTTGATTATAATGTCTATCTCAGGGCAATAGTGGAACCATCAATGTACATTTATTCACCCGTAAATCTTAAGTAACCACCTTGTCAGAGTCAGGACTGCCGTTCTAAAATACCTGCAAAATTAGCACAACTTACATCCTGGTTCAAACTGGTTTATGTTGGGTTCATTGGTGAACCGACATTGTCTTGATGATTTATCTGGAGAAGTTTGTTGGTTTAGGTATTCTGGTAACCACAATCCTAATGTCCAAAACACTAGATATGTTGGTTATGCTGGTGACCTGCAATGCTTGACTTTGCTGATTTTTGCCAAGTAAGAGGACTACATCATGGGCAGGATATTACTCCATTGCAGGTAATCAGAAACTCAATAAATCATCCACAAAAAGAGAGAATTTATGGCAGCCCATCTACCATAGACACAGGTCATAAAAGCTGGAGGAATCTACATTACCTGAAAGAAACCATCATGGAGGAAACCGAAGTGCCCGAGGATACCCACGCAGCCCCTTCAGTCAAACAGTACAAATAGGTAGTAAATGACTTTAAGTTTATCGTTTTAGAAGTGGGCCTACATATTCAGAGGGATCAAGTGTTGGTCTGATTGCACTTAAATCCTCCAAAGCAAGCAAAAGTAACTGGAATTACTTTCTACGGTACTGCTTTTCAAACACTGGACCAATTGTGATGTCGGAGTCATTCATTAAGATTTATTAATTGTTATCATTGAAGTTTTTAATCCTGTATGGCATATGCTTCAAAAGTATTCTTACACAGCTGTCACAGATACATAGACATACAACTGAAATGTATTAAATTCAGTCTCTGCCAACATTGTGGGTCTCCATGGGCCGATCGATGCGATAAACAAACTCCGCAGGAAGGAAGTATCCAAGGTATTCCACTGTGTTTGGGGTTGTGTCTGTGTAGTAATGGCCTCCTTCACCATGATGACTGAACCCATGGGTGTGTTCCACTCTCAGATCCAAACCCTGTACAAACAGTAAATCACATCTGATAACTAATATAACTGTTACAAGTAAAGCCACTGTTGACCCTCAATGTCAAATAAATAAATGTAATTGCAATGTATGAGCCCCTAAAAGCACCACCGACTTGTTGGATGATACTGTAGGCAATACTGTGAAATTGGTCCCATACCGGATCTCTGGACACCATGACCGATTGGCAGATGAGAGGAGCGCTGACTTCAAAATGCTTCAGCCAGTTGTCTACTTCTTCATTAGTATTCAGAGGGCATGAAGAAAACTCTCGTGGCTACAATTTAAAAAATATAACTAAAAATCAGGAACAAGAAACAATTTCTTCTGTATTTTCACTTTAAAAGAGCTTGGAAAGAGATGCCCTGATTAAATTACACATTTTGTGAACTTTAAACAACATTTTCAGAGAGCACACTTCAATCTAACATGTTTTAAAAAACAAAATCAAAGTCAATGAAGTACTGAGACCTGACAAATCACTAGAGTCTAGTCTCGAATCTCAAGACTCTGGCATGCAAGTTTCAGGTTTCTAGAGTGCAATTCGAAGTTTAGTCTCAAGTCACTGGGGGGGTGGGGGTCCAAATCTAATTTTGTGTCTCTAAGGTAAGTTGACTGTAGTGTCGAGAGTTTATGACGCAGGTGTGATTCAGAATTGAATCTCGAATCCTCTAGGGGGTGGATACAAGTTCAAGTACAGCCTCTAAAGTGCGGGTTCAAGTAGAGTCTAGACTTGAGTCTCTATGGGAAGTCGAGTCAAGTCTTGGGAAGTTGAGTCTAGTTTTGAGTCTGTGTTGGAAGTCCGAGTCATGTCTTTGGGGTGAAAGTCCAAGTCAAGTCATGAGTGAATAATTCATGGATTCTAGTGCGACTCTGAGACTCTGCGTCTCCCATGTCCCCATCTCCGGTTGATCATCTGGAAGGGTGTCCAAACATTTGCACATTTTTTTCAAATATGTATTAAGTTGTACATAAAAATGTACATAAATGTTATATACAAGTTTGCTCCATGCACACATTCGTTCCCTTAACAAAATGTTCTATCATTCAGGTTCTTTACCATGATGTGGATCTTGGCCTTCCCTTTCTGGATAATAAAAGTCCCCCCGAGTGCAACGCTTTTGTCGCCGTAGTGGTCCTCCATGGTCTTCCTCATAGAGCTCACTAGACTCTTGTCTCCTGTCCTCCTGCTGGCTCTGACCTCAATGACCTGGGAAAGCAGGTTTCATCCTGAGTTACTCATTCAGCTCTGTTCTTTATTTATTAATCATTCAAATATAAATGGAAATGGTCTTTGCTCTGTGGGGAAAAGTCCAACTGAATTGGTAACATTGCAAAAGTATCTTGTGACCTTATGGATACCTTGTGACAATTTTTAACTGACAGTTGAGATGTAGTGAACCATGCAATCAATCAGGGCTTTACCTGCATGCTGTGAGCTACTAAAATGCTGTTTAGCTGTTCCTTAACGTCTCAACACCTCTAGACTTGGACGAGGAAACCACTGCTGGCTGGGAACACCCCACAAGCCTTGCCGACTCAGTCACCTGGCTATAGCATTTTGCTTTTTGATAAAGTCACTAACGTATCTATGCCTGTCCATTTCTCTCCTATCTAACACATGGACTAGGATAACCAACTGTAAACGATTCTGATTTCACACCTTCCCAGGTTTACCCTCACACGCATACAGGTTTGCCAGGAGCCCAAAGTCACAGTCGCAGAACCTGTCGCTGTACTTCTCCTGCAGGCATTTCCCATCCACTGGGTTGATAGAGGCGAAGTAGCTGGAGTTGATGGCATGCTTGCCCTTGGACTCAGTCAACACCAAAGGCATCAGCTATGAAGAGTAACAGTGTCGGTAATCAGTAAGATATTCACTGCAAGCGGTGTAGACATCAGGTAGATGTACTACTATGCAGTAGATTATTAAATCATTTACTACCTCTGCATTCATTCCAGCGGTTTTTGAGGACACAGCACCAGCGCCAAGTAGAAATGCTCCCGGAAGCTCCACCTCTTTAGCTACAGCGTTCATGTTATAAACCTAAACAGAAAATATGAAGTTTACATGTTATTATTTGTTACGATCTAGATATGTCATTAATCACGAAGAGTGATCCAGATGAAATAGAGACTCAATGGGTGAATGTGAACCAGTTTATATAGTTATAGGTTAGAAAGAATGTACAGGTAGTTGAGGGACAAGAAAAGCAGTACTACTTACAATAGGACTTACGATCACCATTTACAGCTTGGTATAAATAAGCAGATGAAAGTCATCCACACAAACACGAGTAGATTAGACAAAAAAAGTCTCTAAACATATCCCGTAATACAAGCATGAGATAATGAGCAAGCACAGTAACTAACACCCCCCTCTGCTCGGCAGTGTTGACTGGCTGTTGAGGTGACCGGCTGTTTACAGCCACGACGTCCAGAATGAAAAGACAGATTTTTATTTCCTATTATAGCTCATCATATTTAAGACCTCAGTCATTAAAGTGAATGAAACGGTGCTTACCTGTATTACATTGTGACACCCTGGGTTTGAAATGAACTTAACTGAAATTGTGTCATGAATCTACACAAAATGGTCCATAATATTGAAGAGCGACAAAAGTTAATCGAGCAAAATTATCCACACATAAAAACCCATAAAATTTGTGACTGCACAGTGGTATTCACCCTCACTGCTGTGAATAAACATCACATGCAGTACTGGTGCAGCCAATTGGCATCAGAAGTCCACTAAATTTACATTTACATTTAGGGATTTAGGAGCAGCCCTTACACAGAAAGACTTGGACAACTGATACAATCTTTTACCAAATGGGTTCCAGCCTATTGTAAAAACTATAGAATCTGTCAGAATCATATATCATGTATCTATACGTGTATGTGTGTGTGTGTGTGTGTGTGTGTGTGTGTTAAATCTCAGTGGGGCGCAAAAGAGTATTTAGTCAGCCACTGATTGTGCAAGTTCTCCTACTTAGAAAAAATGAGAGAGGTCTGTAAATTTTCATCATAGGTACACTTCAACTATGAGAGACAAAATGAGAAACAAAAATCCAGGACATCACATTGAAGGATTTTTTAAGGAATTACTTGTAAATCATGGTGGAAAATAAGTATTTGGTCACCCACAAACAAGCAAGATTTCTGGCTCTCACAGACCTGTAACTTCTTCTTTAAGAAGCTCGTCTGTCCTCCCACTCGTTACCTGTATTAATGGCACCTGTTTGACCTTGTTATCTGTATAAAAAGACACCTGTCCACAGCCTCAAACAGTCAGACTCCAAACTCAACCATGGCCAAGACCAAAGAGCTGTCGAAGGACACCAGGAAGAAAATTGTAGACCTGCAGCAGGCTGGGAAGAGTGAATCTACAATAGGCAAGCAGGTTGGTGTGAATAAATCAACTGTGGGAGCAATTGTAAGAAAATGGAAGACATACAAGACCACTGATAATATCCCTCGATCTGGGGCCCCACGCAAGACCTCATCCCGTGGGGTCAAAATGATTATGAGAACGGTGAACAAAAATCCCAGAACTACACGGAGGGACCTCATGAATGGCCTGCAGAGAGCTGGGACCAAAGTAACAAAGGCTACCATCAGTAACACACTACGCTGAGAGGGACTCAGAACCTTCAGTGCCAGGCGTGTATAGTTGAAGTGTACCTATGATGAAAATTACAGACCGCTCTCATCTTTCTAAGTAGGAGAACTTGCACAATCAGTGGCTGACTAAATACTTTTTTGCCCCACTGTATATCAGAGAATTCTAAAGGAAGATGTCAGAACATCTGTCCATGAACAGAATCTCAAGAGAATGTGGGTCATGCAGTAAGACAATGACCCTAAGAAAACAAGTTGTTCTACCAAAGAATGGTTAAAGAAGAATAAAGTTCATGTTTTGGAATGGCCAAGTCAAAGTCCTGAGCTTAATCCAATCAAAATGTTGTGGAAAGACCTGAAGTGAGCAGCTAATGTGAGGAAACCCACCAACATCCCAGAGCTGAAGCTGTTCTGTACGGAGGAATGGGCTAAAATTTCTCCAAGCCGGTGTGCAGGACTGATCAACAGTTACAGGAAATGTTTAGCTGCAGTTATTGCTGCACAGGGGGGGTCACAACAGATACTGAAAGCAAGGGTTCACATACTTCTGCCACTCACTAATATGTATAATTGATCATTTTCCTCAATAAATAAATGACCAAGTATAATATTATTCTCTCATTTGTTTACCTGGGTTCTCTTTATCTACTTTTAGGACGTGTATGAAAATCTGATGATGTTTTAGGTCATATTTATGCAGAAATATAGAGAATTTATCCTTCAATAGAAAACAATCCTTTAACAGTAAACACATAAAGTCCCACTATATGGTTGGTGAACCTGCTGAAATGGCCAGAGATAGAAGGATGAACATATATGGGAAGGATATAGCAACTAGGAATGGATGTCCCCTTGTAAATTGATCTCAGATGGTGGAGACTTTCTCTCAAACTGACAAAAAATACAAATAAAACTGCAAAATGGGATGCATAAGTAAAGTCTAATTGTGGGGAAAACACTGAATGCGTTCAGGACTTGTCGACTAACCTTGTCCGCTTGAACCAGAGGAACCAGGTAAGGAACGCCGCCAACATCAGTAATGCGAGGACTCCCACACAGTCCTAATAAGAGAGAAGGAAAAACTTAAGCTTTCATTTTTAACCTAGTCTTAATCTGGCATTCCATCTCCCCAGAGTTTTGACAGCTGGATATAAAGTAGAATTTAAGCTGGTGCCTCTGTTCATTCAGTGTGTGACAGTCCACTGTTGTGGAACCAGGGGGAAGACCCCCTTTCATTCAGTTTGATAAAGTCAAGTTAAAGCTCTCAGAAGAAAAATGCTTTCATAAGTGTTTTATAATATTAACTAGCAAAACTCCAAATAGTACAAATCCAATGTTTGGGACAACTGGGTGTCTCTGCACGTCCTTACCTTTGACTGGGAATTTGAACGGATCCTGAGTGAGGTCTGGACAGTCCGTCACACAGACCTTAACATCCTCAAAGTTCTTCCTCAGCCCCGATTCTAGCACTGTTTACACATTATGAAGAGTTTATCAAACAATGACAGTAAACCAGGTCATGTAACATCTCCATATCCTTCTAATCTCAGTTCACTTGAACTTTGGTCCGAGTTTCATGCACAGAACAGATCAGATCAGCTCAGATCAGACGCTTCTTAACGTGCGTGCATGTAAGCGCAGCTAAAATCTCACCTTGACATAATTCCTCAAGATTAGGAACATGCAGCTGGAATTTTTCAGTCTTGCTTGATGTTGCCATGTTTCAGAAGGAAAATGCAGCCGTGCAGACTCTGAGCGCTTGCAGGAATCACGTGATCACGTGTTCACTGCTCACGCGTTCACTGACCACATGAGTCATACATGTTTAACTTTGTCTTTTTGCTTTATAAGTTTATCATTATAAAACTAATGCATATCTTAGTATTTTACAGTATTTAAATCTCTAAGCAAGGAAGAACAAGTCAAAACAACTCTACACATACGAAAACAGCCAGCCACGCTTCATGCTGTAAGGCGTGACATAATTCGCAATGTGTCATGGGAACTGTAGTTCTTTCTCTCTCTTTGTTTTAAACTTTTTATTTTATTTTTTCTTTTATTATATCTCTTCTTGTAGCTGCCTGGTTTGGTGTAAATACATTATTATTATTATTATTATTATTATTATTATTATTATTATTATTATTATTATTATTATTATTAATTACAACAACTACAGCAATTACTGAACAACGTTGTTGTTTATTTATTTATTGATTTACTTAGTTATTTTCAGGTTTTCACCCGCTTTTACCTAGTCAGGGTTGCGAGTGCTCCATGAATGAGACGCCAGTCCACTTCCAGAGCTGGGCACGGTTTGTTGTTGCAGTGGGGATGATCCCTAGACTGTCTTCACCTCCCTCAATTACATGTGGCACCTGACTTTGGCCAAAAACACCACCAGGACATGGACCCGAGTCCCAGTGGTTGTGGGCTTGCGTATTAAATTGCTGCTCCCCTTGAGTGGCTATTATTATTATTATTATTATTATTATGTAATTCAGATTAGTGTTAACAATAGCAACATGGACAAAATACATAACAGGAAATAAACCCAAGGTGGATTGGTCCTCCTTGGTTAGATATGGCCTAGTGGTTAAGGTACTGGGCTATGGGCTAGAAGATCCAGGGTTCAAATCCCTCCTCTGCCAAGCTGCCACTGTTGGGTCCTTAACACACAGCTGTTTGGATTGTAAGACTGTATCAATTGTAAGTTACTCTGGATAAGGGTGTCTGCTAAAAAATGTAAATGAGTCCCTTTTTGAGTTGTTGGTTCTCCCATGGTTTCTTCCTTATAACATTTAAGGGGTTTTTCCTTGCCACTGTCGCCCTACACTTGATCAGTTTGGGACTGGCCCTAGATATTAGAAGATAATCTAAAATTGTAAAGAAACTTGTTCTACTGTAAAAAAAAAAAGTGCTATATCAATAAATTTGACCTGATTTAAGATTAATAGCATAATTGGCGATGCATGATGGGAAGGGTAGTTCTATTTCTCTTTTTTACATGAATGAAGTTATTGTTATGAGGTAGGCTCTTCTGGTAGTGTCGTGGTTTGGTGTAAAATTATACTATGATATTAATGGTTACAACAAAATAGTCAACAATAAACTATTACTGTTGTTGTTCTGTAAGAACAGGCTTAAAATGAAACCAAAGTAACGTCAGCATGGATTGCAATGCATTATGGGAACAGTTCTTCCATGCCGCTCTTTCTTTCGCATAGATTTGCACATATATTATTCATATATTGCATAAAATAATTGTTATAAGGTCCTGAGTTCTCTTTTAGCTGGTTTGTAAAATGTGTTAGTAAAAGCGCTGTGAATGTCTCTGGATGTGATTGGTCAATCTAAACGTCGCTCACGGGGCTTCGTCCCGCCCCAGCAAATTCCACTTCCTGCTTTCTTAATAAACACAATCACGCTGAGTCCCACGTGTGGCGAGGTGTGCTTGCGGTGTGTTTAGCGTGCTACACAAACAATATAAGCATCATTTTTTTTTAGTAACGTGGCAAATGGAGGCTCTTGCTGAGTCGTTTTGTTAATCTGGTTCATCCTTAAAGTGAGCGATCGGTGCATTTATCTGGTTTCTACAGCATGTCTGTGGTGCGGCTCGCTGAAGATGGAGGCTGTTTTAGAAACTACACCTCAGTGTGACCCTGCGGTCTCAGACAGGTAAGAAAACAATCAATATGGAGGAACTATACATAAGGTCCGAGCTCTTTCCCCTCGTCAGTCACTGGTCAGGTTTGAGAAAGGAGGCCTGCAGCAGCCATGCTGTACGTGATGTGCTATTTGAGCTGCTCACGTTTAAGTCCTGTAATACTAACAGGCCGAGCTTAACGTAAATGTGTCACATTTGTCCTGTCAGGCATTAAAAAGCCAAGTGAGTTACGGATCACAAGCGGGACACCTATGGAAAGGTGCTCAGACCTCGCCTTGTACGCCAATACACAAGTTCTGCTCGTATCATCCGAATATCGCAGCAGAAACCGATTTCCAGTTTTCTGTTGTCCAGTTTTGGTGAACCCATTCAAATTATAGCCTCAGTTGCTTCTTCTTAGCTGACATGAGTGGTCTTGTGCTGCTGTAGCCCATCTGGTTCAAGGTGTGACGTGTCATTTGTTCAGAGATGCTCTCCTGCATACTTATGAGTTACTGTTGCCTTTCTATGAGCTTGAACCAGTCCGGTCAATCTCCTCTGGCATCAACAAGACATTTTTGCCCAGAGAACTGCCCTCATTGGATTTTTCTCTTTGTTGATCCATTCTCTGTAAACCATTGCGATGGCTGTGTGTAAAAATCCCAGTAGATCAAACCCTGCCATGTTCAAAGTCACTTAAATCACCTTTCTTCTGCTCGGTTTGACCGTACCTACATGCCTAAATGTATTGAGTTACTGCCATGCGATTGGCTGATTATGTTTACATTTATGGCATTTAGCAGACACCCTTATGCAATTGATAGTTACAATTCAAGCAAATGTGGGTTTAAGGGTCTTGCTCAAGGACCCAACAGTGGTGGCTAGGCACCACTGTTGGGTCCTTGAGCAACAGTGAACCCTTGAACCCTTGTAGTCCCGTATCTTAACCACTAGGTCACCACAATCTGGTAAATAGTCTTGATCCTGAACACTGAACTAGACTGTCAATATATATCCATACATTTACAGACTCCCAGAGTGACTTCGGTGGGATTTGAACCCTGGACCTTCTGGTCCAGAGTCCAGTACCTTAACCACTAGGCTACAGTTCATGATTAGATATTTGTATTACTAAAGTGGATGATGAGTGTATATTTATATCATTTCTCCGTTCGCAGCGACTCCGGCGCCAGCTTGTTCGTGACTCAGTCTGTGAGTTCAGCAGAGAGGGAAGTCCAAAGACGCTGTTCACCTAGAAGACCATCACGGTTCTACAGTCGAAATTCTCAGGATGAGTCTGAGAGCCACGAAGACGGAGAAACAGAAATGGGACCTGACGCTTTACCTTCGCGAGACTCGGACAGTGACAGCACTGTATCCGGCCTTGCGGCTATGACAAATAAATTGCCTTTACCAGAACCGCAACACAACAGGGTCAGGCGTCGGTCACCACCTCGTCCAAGAAGGCTAAAGTTTCCTTTCCTGAAGTCTCAGTTTGGGAGGTTAACAGTCGGCAAGAACCAGATTTTAGTGGTAAGGATGGAATGGATTTGTCTTTTCTCATGAGCGCCATACTTTCGAGCTGCACGTTCAACGGATAGGGCTACAATCATGATGTGGCATGATTAGGGATACGCACAACGACTCTCAGCTTGTTTGACCCAGTCGTCAGGTCCTCTAAGGTCACAATTTCACTGAGGGAGAAAACTAAGAAGGGGATCAATTCTTGCCACTGATGTCCGAGGCACATTTACAACATTTAGCAGACGCCCTTATCCAGAGCGACTTACAATTTCTTGGACTTACAATTGATACAATCTTACAATCCAAGCAATTGTGGGTTAAGGGTCTTGCACAAGGACCCAACAGCGGCAGGTTGGCAGAGGTGTAATTTGAACCCTGGACCTTCTGGTCCATAGTCCAGTACCTTAACCGCTAGGCTACCACAGTGTGTATACATGGTCATGTAAACAACATACTCCCGATTTTTCAGACGGCCTATGAGTCAGATTAAGAAATCCTAAATTGTCTCATAAAGAGGGCAGCTCAGTAATCAGATTTCTCAGCTCATGGATCCCTTTACTCTGATTACAATCCCAAAGGTTGCCAGATCTGCTTATTCAAAGAGACTTTGCTTCTTTTGGGCTTGTTTCTATAGACCCGGTTGCTGTTTCTCTCATAGGATCTGGCAACCCTGGATTTAAATGCAGCGTTCGTGAAACGGCTCCCAAGCACTTTTCCCAAGACTCTGAAACACGCTAAAGTTTGGCTTGGTTGCAAAGCTGAAATCCGATCAGTGAAGCCTGACGTGTATATCAGCTTACATTTCAATAAGCACATCCCATTGGGACTGTGAAGGCCTAGTGGCTAAGGAACCCTGGACCACCTCTGCCAGGCTGTCACTGGTGGGTCCTTGAGCAAGAACCTTAACCCACAGTTGCTCGGATTGTAGGAATATATCACTTGTAAGTCGCTCTGGATAAGGGCGTCTGCTAGATGACAAAAATGTAAATGTAAATTGCCTAACAAAATTCCTTTCTGCATATAGTTTTTAAAATCTATATTGGTATTTGTCCTGTCCTGTTTAATGTTTTTCTTCCTTTTTGTCCTCATCAGAACGCAGAGGTGGGCGGCTTCTTTAAAGCCGTAAAGAAACTCCGCGAAGGCCACAGCAAAAGAAGAAGAGAACTGAATCCAAAGTTGAGCCGAAATGGCCGAAAGTAAGTAGACACCTCTTCTAATGAGTCAAAAAAATGAATAAATAGAAACGAATTCACGGTTTTCACGTTCATGGTTGCAGGGCACAGAACCAGTGAGTGTAATTTGCTGCCATTTGTTATTGGTCATGAGTATTTGAATTCCCTAACAAATGCCAATCAGAAGTAGATGGAGCTCTGAATGGCTTTTTGCCTCAACCTACACCCGCCACATTCATTTTACCTTCTGTTTTCCTCATGTTTGTTTAATTTTCAGGCTGGTGAACGACACTCTGGAAGAGGACAATGAAGATAGCGACGATGACATCAGAAAAGTGGTATATATTGTTTTATTGCCCTAATGATTTTACATATAGCTGTAGTTTGCATTCATGGTAGTCATGAACCTCACTGCAAAAAGTCAGTCTCCGTGGCGTGCACCTTTGCACAATGCGTTAAGTAGAGACTTGGGCTACTGATTGGATCTTCATTAGGTGCCTGATTGGAATTGCCTGTATACAAATGGAAAACAGATAGATAGTTATGGTAGATAAATAAACAGGTTCATAAAAGCTGAAGTAATGAGCCTGTTTTGAAAATGTAGTGCGTGAAAAGGGCAGGTTTTTGTCTTGAAATGTAGTAAATACAGTGGTGCTTGAAAGTTTGTGAACCCTTTAGAATTTTCTAGATTTCTGCATAAATATGACCTAAAACATCATCAGATTTTCACACAAGTCCTAAAAGTAGATAAAGAGAACCCAGTTAAACAAATGAGACAAACATATTATACTTGGTCATTTATTTATTGAGGAAAATGATCCAATATTACATATTAGTGAGTGGCAAAAGTATGTGAACCTTTGTGGAGCAATAACTGCAGCTAAACGTTTCCTGTAACTGTTGATCAGTCCTGCACACCGGCTTGGAGGAATTTTAGCCCTTTCCTCCGTACAGAACAGCTTCAGCTCTGGGATGTTGGTGGGGTTTCCTCACATTAGCTGCTCACTTCAGGTCCATTTTGATTGGATTAAGGTCAGGACTTTGACTTGGCCATTCCAAAACATGAACTTTATTCCTCTGTAACCATTCTTTGGTAGAACGGCTTGTGTGCTTAGGGTCGTTGTCTTACTGCATGACCCACCTTCTCTTTTAGATTCAGTTCATGGACAGATGGCCTGACATTTTTCTTTAGAATTCTCTGATATCATTCAGCATTCATTGTTCCATCAATGATGGCAAGCCGTCCTGGCCCAGATTCAGCAAAAACAGGCCCAAACCATGATACTACCACCACCATGTTTCACAGATGGGATAAGGTTCTTATGCTGGAATGCACTGTTTTCCGTTCTCCCAACCTAACGGTTTTCTTTGAAACCAAAAAGTTCTATTTTTGTCTCATCCGTCCACAAAACATTCTTCCAGTAGCCTTCTGGCTCGTCCACGTGATCTTTAGCAAACTGCAGACGAGCAGCAATGTTCATTTGGAGAGCAGTGGCTTTTCACATTATTTGGAGAGCAGTGGCATGCATGCACATTATTGTTGTTCAGTGTTCTTCTGATGGTGGACTCATGAACATTAACATTAGCCAAAGTGAGAGAGAGGCCTTCAGTTGCTTAGCAGTTACCCTGGGGTCTTTTGTGACCTACACTCCTTGCTCTTGGAGTGATCTTTGTTGGTCGACCACTCCTGGGGAGGGTAACAATGGTCTTGAATTTCCTCCATTTGTACACAATCTGTCTGACTGTGGATCGGTTGAAATCCAAACTCTTTAGAGATGGTTTTGTAACCTTTTCCAACCTGATGAGCATCAACACAACTCTTTTGTCTGAGCTCCTCAGAAATCTCCTTTGTCCGGCCATGATATACTTCCACAAACGTGTTGTGAAGAGCAGACTTTGATAGATCCCTGTTCTTTAAATAAAACAGGATGCCCACTCACACCTGAATGTCATCTCACTGATTGAAAACACCTGACTCTAATTTCACCTTCAAATTAACTGCTAATCCTAGAGGTTCACGTACTTTTGCCACTCACTAATATGTAATATTGGATCATTTTCCTCAATAAATAAATGAGCAAGTATGATATTTGTGTCTCATTTGTTTAACTGGTTTCTCTTTATCTACTTTTAGGACTTCTAGTGAAAATCGATGATGTTTTATTTAATAAATATAGAAAGTTCTAAAGGGTTCGGAAACTTTCAAGCACCACTGTATATCAGGGAGCATCTGTACGATACAACTCCATTAATGCATAAAATACTTTATGCAGTGTCATATACAACCTATTAATGCAATTAATATAAAACCTATGCGGTGGGAGCAACCCACGTCAGTATCTGTTGTACACATATTTTAAATATTTAGCCTTGCTTTACAAACTATTCAATGTTTTTCCTATTCGTTTGCGTATTTATAATCGTCGTGTGATCTGATGTAGTACACCTTTGTACGTTATTGTTTATGAATCTATGTTCGTGAATTGTAAATGTGATTCTTGTTTCAGGATGCAGCGTGCTTTATCGGCAAAAGAACAAACAGTAAAACCACAAGGAAACTGAGCCTGGCTGAGAAAAGCAAGGAAGGTCGGAAAAAAGGGAACCAAACGGGGAAACAAGGAAACCAAACGAACGGAGAAGTAATCGACCCGCTAAAGTTGCTGGAGGTCTGACTGAGAGTCAGGACGCATTGAGTAAAAGCATTTCAGCCAGTCTAAACGTCTCTCAGCGCAAAGGCGGGAAAGGGGGGACGAAAAGTAGAAAATCTGCTCGTAGCTCTACAGATGTTTCTAAAGTGCTCCGAACTCTCTTCGTGGATCAGGAGGAAAACGGCCAGAAAGAGCCAGAGATTTTAGTAACGGGCTCGCAATCACAAGCCATAGACGACTGCTGGCCGACCCAGGATGGTACTTCAGCGTCGGAGACATCGCTTCGAGGATCAGATGATGAAACCGTGGTCCAGGAGACCCAGTGGTCAGGCTTGACTGGCCAGAGTGAGGAGGGATGCCAAAGTGGGGGAACAGAAGAGGGTGAAGAACTGTGCGTTGGAGATGGCTCGTCCCATGAGAGAGACAATAACAGTACAAATAGGCATTGTGAACATTTGGCAAAGGAAGATATAAGGCTTGAAAGTGCACCTGATAGAACGATGGTGGCCAGTCCTTTAAGAACGAGTAGAATTGTAAGCAACAACGAGAACACTTTGGAAACTCGATACATCACAAGAAGTTTAAGTCGACGTTCTTGCCAGAGTACCCCTGAAAAAGAGGACAATGTTAGCAGTCGTGCATCGGAAAATCTGGAAGAGTCCTTGAAGGTTAAATATGGACTATCCGCCCAAATAAAAATCCCTCTATTGGACTGTCTAGTGCGGCAAGCAGATAACACCAGCACACTGAGACAGAAAGAAGAAATGAAGCAACAAACGCAGGCTGCGGAAGAAAATGTGGCTATGCAGTCTTGTCATGTTGGGACCATGGTGCTGTACCAGGATTTCAAGAAGGAAACTACTATAGAAGATGGACAGAAAAAGAAGGAACAAGGCATATCTTCTCATAATGAGGAGCAACATGAAGACATGTCCAGGTGTGCTGAATTAAAAGAGATGCAAGCAACCCCTAACTCGAGCCCCAGCAAGACGAGAGTCAGTTCACAGGGTAGCCCTGGTGTTGGTGGATCAATAAGTGATGAGTCTTTGCACAATGAAGATGCTGCTCTTGACAGTGGACGCTGTACAAGCTCACAAGATTTCTTTGAAGAACCGAACAATCAAGCCGACGTCACTATGGTGTCCAGTTCATTCATAGAGTTTATTACCACAAGCGATGATGAAGACACTCAAGAAAATGCAATGCCGTGTGATGAGAGTAAGAAGAAAAATGAAGACCGTCGTTCAGAGATCTTGAATATTGAGGAAGACAATGCTGAATATTCAGAGCAGACTCCAGAGTGCCATGCACCAGAGCTGATGCAAGAGTCAAGTGAAAACCAGGACACGGTGGCACGTGTTGGCGTCGCATCGGTGTCGTTAGTTGAATGCCCATCAGGATCAAACGTCAGTGGTGCATCGAGTCCTAGTAAGGATATCCTTATGGTCAAACGGGGCCAGGAGACTCAGATAGACACTGTGGAGAGCCCTTTGTTTAATCTGGGTGGATTCAAGAGTCTGCAGAGGAAGAAAAGAAAAAAGGCCGACCTTTCTCAAGGTCATAACCCTCCACTGACTCAGGAGCGTCTTCATGAGAGATTCATGCCTTCCCATGATGTCTCCAAACAGAAAAAAAGTGAAAAGAACCCCGTTCTCTCAGATCAGCACTCTGATGCACCGTCCACTGAAGTTTATGGAATTAAAACAAAGGACACAAGCAAAAAGGACAAGCACACGGTGAATGAGAGGAACAGTCAAGATGAGGCTAGCAAAGATCTATTATCTGATGCTTCTGAACCCGAAAAAATAAAGAAGAACAAAGCAAAGAAAAGACGTTTGTGTGATGAGTTAGGATTTGGTACCATTGAAACCGATGTTGAAGAAAGACCACAGGAAATGATCTTCGCTGCTACCAGATCTCCGTCTGAGACTCTTGCAGAACCGTTGAAGGTCCCGTCCAGCACAGAAATCCAGCCAGTCATTTGTCAATCCCTACCGGCAGGTCAGTACTCTGAAGTTCAGTCCACTGATGACTGTAAAATGGGGGATGATAGGGTAAAAACAAAGAAAAAGGTCAAGAACAAAGTATCATCGTTGACTATATGGGCAGGTCAAGATGAGGATCCGAAACAGGACAGCAGTACTGAGGTTCACAGTCAGGATTCGAGCAAAGATCTTGTACAATCTGATGGTTCTGAACCAGTAAAGAAAAAGAAAAGGACGAAAGCAAAGGACAAAGCTATTCCAATTGATATGGTCACTTTCCATCATGCAGAACAATCCAAGTCAGGCAATGATACCACGGAAATCAACGATGGAGAAAGGCAAGAAGAAGAGATCCCTTCTGAATGTTTGGTGTCCATTAGTGATGTATCTACACAACTTGTACTAAGTGGTCATTTTAGTCCCCAGTACAGTAGTACACAGGTTCACAGTGAGGACAGACAATATCTTGACCTGTCTGATGGTTCATCACCAGTAAAGAAAAAGAAAAAGAAGAAAAAAGACAGCCCAGATGATATGGTCACTCCCCAGTCTGAAGAACAGAAGAACAAGTCTGGATATGGTAGCATTGAAACCAATTCTGGAGAAGCTCATGGGGAAAACATCACCGCTGCTATTGGACCTCCATCTGAGACTCTTGCAGAATCACTGAAGGATAACTGTGATATCTCATCCAGTATAGAATTCCAACAGGTCATGTTTCAAGATCTACAGGCAGGTCAGGACTCTGAAGCTCAGTCCACTGATGACTGTGGGGTAAAAGTGAAGAGAAAGAAGAAAAAGAACAAACACATGGAATCATTGTTGTCTATACAGACAGATCAAGATGAGGACCCACAGATGCCCAGCCAGGAGTTGAGCAAAGATCTCATTCTGTCTGATGGTTCTGAATCAGTAAAGAAAAAGAAAAGGAAGAAAGCAAAGGACACAGCTATTCCAGATGATATGGTCACTCTCCATCATGCAGAGCAGTCCAAGTCAGGCAATGATACCACTGAAACCAACACTGGAGAAAGACAAGAAGAGATGCCTTCTGAATGTTTGGTGTCCAATGCTGATGGATCTACACAACTTACACAAGGTGGTCTTTTCAGCCCCCAGTACAGCAGTACACAGGTTCATACAGAGGCTAGTAAAGATCTTGACCTATCTGATATTTCTGAAGCAGCAAAGAAAAAGAAAAAGAAGAAAGCAAAGGAAAAAGACAGTCCAGATGATATGGTCAGTCCTCAGTCTGAAGAACAGTCTACCAATTCTGGAGAAGCTGAAGATGAAGAAGCTCAGTTTACTGAGGAATCTGTGGAATAAAAGCGAAGAAAAAGGCCAAGCACAAGGAATCATCGTTTTGAAAGTATGGAACAGGTTGAAGATGAGCGACTCACAGATGCCCAATCCATCTTCTGAAAATGTCAGTCATCCATTTGGCTTCTGGACCTGAACAAACTTCAATATAACATCAGACACAGAGGATCACAAAGACCCAGATAGAGAGCTTAAGACATCTGATGGTTCACAAAAACAATAAGAATAACGAAAAAGAAGGGAAAGAAAAAGAGGGATATTGTACCCACTGAATCCACCACTGGAAGGGGGGGAAAATGAAGGAGACGAGATTATCACTGCTACTAATCCATCATTTGAGACCTATCCCACCAGCATAGAAATTCAACCAGTGATGTGTCATCCAAGCCTACAAGGCAGGTCAGGACTCTGAAGCTCAGTCCACAGAGTACTGTGGAGCAAACATGAAGAAAAAAGAAGAAAAAACACAAGCCCAAGGAATCATCTGTGGGTCAAGATGAGGACCCAAAGTTGCTGAGTTCATCTTCGGACCATTGGTCTTCTTTGTTTAGTCCACCGCGGACAGTAGTAACAGAGGTCCACAGAGATTCTCGTACCATCTGATGGTTCTGAACCAGTCAAGAAAAAGAAGAAAAAATACAGTTCAGTATGATATGGTTACTCTTCAACATGCAGGGAAAATTTCAAAGTCAGGCTGTGATACTCACTGCTGAAGAAACACAAAGATGAAGAGATTAATACTGCTTCTTAGAGAAATTGACGGAAGAAGATCATGAGAGACAAGTAAATGAAAAAGAAGAAAGGTTCAAGTCAAGATGATGAAGATCTCCCTCTTACTGGATGGTTCTGAACCATTAAAGAAAAGGAAAAAAAGCAAAAAAAAGAAACGACACTTGTTCTGGCAATGTGGTCACACTTCAGGATGCAGCAACAGTTTGAGTCAGGACAGGGTTCCTCTAAATTCCAAGTTTGGAGGAAAGAGACAAGGAGAAGAGATGACCAGTGCGTCTATAGGGATAATCAGTTGAAAGGTCATGGAATGAGAGGAAAGAAAAAGAGGAAAGAAGACATTTAAGAAGTCAGATTTAGTCTCCATGATGATGGGTTTTATCAGCTTTCAGGAACTGACCCCCAGGAGAATGAGCTTAGGCAAAAAGATGGCGGTTACGGTGAGGTTTACAGGAGGTTGAAAAAGGTCCTAGTAAAGATCATGGTTCAAGCCATTTTAGGGGGAAGAAGAAAGGGAAAGAAAATGGATTCGACTCTGATTATGGTCACCGTGCACTGTGCTGAGAACTCGGAACCAGTCGTGATGCCACCAAAGGTCAAAACTTGTCAGGAAAAAAAAAAAGACAGGAAGAAAGAAAGAGTCATTTTGTAGAGGGACCTGCTGAGATATCACTAACGCTAGCCAGCGATTGAGACTTCTCAAGCTCTGCATGACAGTGATCCCATGTCACCAAGGGCAAGAAAAAAAAAAAGAAGTGGCAAGAACAAAGGGGTCTCAACTGGTAAAGACTGTGAGCAAGTGGTAAAAAGAAAAAAAAGACAAATCATCTCACAAAAGGTTTGTATGATGTGAAAGAGAGGCAAAAAAAAAAAAAAGGACAAATCATCTCACCAAAAAGTGTTTGGTATGATGTCAAAAGAGAGGGCATTGACATGAGGTGTATGAGTATTGACTAGACGAGAAACATGGACTCTGGCTAAGCTCTATGTTTGCCAATCAACCCTTTCTGAAGAAAATTGAAATGATTGGTCAAAGTTTGGTTCTCCATGAACGGGTGAGCATGGTTTCACGTTCACGCAGTTCTGAAGCTGACCAAAAAAGTAGAGGGAGAGAGCTTCAACTAGCAGGGCACGTGTCTGGAAATGCCTTTAGAACGTGCTGGGAGTGACGAAAAGGAATAAAGAAGAAAAAGAACAGGAAAAAAAGTGCCCAAAATATCATGGAAGCTAGTCACAAAAATCTTAAACTGCTGAAGAGAACAACAAACAATAAGGAAAGACAACAGACACTGAGGTGTATATAAAACAAGGACTACAGACTACAGGGACTGTGCTGGGCTTAGTGGTTAAGGTACTGGGGGTGTGGACCAGAAGTCAAGGGTTCAAATCCAACTCCAACCAAGCCTGCCACCAGTTGAGATCCTTGAGCAAGACCCTCTACTTTTAAAAGACCTTCAAAATGGTTGTTGAAGAAAGAAAAAGGTTTAACTTGTAAAGCTTTTGGTTTATGACTGTTTGACAGCGTTCCATCATTAGTAAACATTTACCAGGAGCAGGAGGACAGTAATGACAAAGCCCACCTGAGCTTTGATGATATATTCTTGTTTGTGTAAATCAGATTTCTAAAGCCAACTGTAACATTTTATTTACAAAAAAAAAAAAAAATAAGGCCTCCGAAAAAAAAAAAAAAAAGCTAATCAGTGTGATGTATTTTTTAAAATACACCCCCTCTTTTATTGCAACCCTATTTTTACTGTGCATTTTCCACTGTATTTTTGTATTTTAGGTAATAAATCTGATACTTTACATCGTTGTAATCCAATTGCTGTAAATGTAACTGCAGGTATTGAGTCTTTGAAGTCTAAAAAAAAAGTGTGTGTGTTTGGCTCAATGTCTGGGGCTGGTTCTAAGGGAGAATGAATGGAATTTGGTTTTGTTAGAGAATGAAAATGAATGACAGAGCTTTCCTAATGCTGCGTTTACAATAATCTTGCCCACTAGTTGGCGAACCATGGCGCTCTAAATTGTGTGCGTCCACTCCATAACCTGAAAGCAACTAGAGGGGACAACCAATTGAATATAGATATAGTATATTAAGGAAATGTTATCAACAAAAGTCAAATAATCTATTTTATATTAATAGGAAAGTCTCAGTCTCGTCACAGGCTTGTTCAACAACAAAACAAGTGGTTTTAATGTTAAATAAGACTGTTTTATTTGGACTATTATATGGTTTAGTGGACTAATACGTATATCAAATTCGTTATATACCGGAGCTACCGGAAACATTTAGTTGCAGTTATTGGCTGAACCAGGGTGTCCATGTGCTACTGAAAGCACAGGTATTCATACTTTTACCACTCACATTGGGTTATTTTTCCCTCAATCAATAAATGTCCAGTGTAAATTGGACTAGGCTCATTTGCTTAAAATGGGTGATCTTTGTTAAACCTTAAAGTCTAAACCTTTAGTAAATATTGACGAAGAGGAGAGGAAAGAGAGAAGAACGTAATGACAGAAGCAAACATACTGTACAAAACTAAACTGAGCATGTTGTTGAGTCAAACCAGTATTTTATGACCCTATAGTGATGCCACAGTAAAGAAGAGTGACTCCATAAACTTTTACCGTAAAATTTATGTACATTTATGATTTAGATTTAGATTTAAGGCTGCTGAAGATTTATCCAGTGTGATGTATGTATATATTAAATAGATGTCCATAACGTTAAAAACACATACATTTTAATGCAGCCATATGTTGATGTAGAGTTCTTTTTTGTTTTTCTGTAATAAATTGATGACTTTGCTATTAATGTTTATTACCTTGCGTCCTTTTTTAAAGAAGGGATGAATGGGCCTGTGTGTAAGTGTCAAAAAAGTTCCTTATAGTAATGAAGGAAGTAGCGTAGAACAGTGGGGCAAAAAAAGTATTAGTCAGTCACTGATTGTGCAAGTTTCTCCTGCCTTAGAAAGATGAGAGAAGTCTGTAATTTTCATCATAGGTACACTTCTATTGAGACAACTGAGGAAAAAAAAATCCTGGAAATCACATTGTAGGGCTTTTTTTTAAAGAGAATTTAGTTTGTAAAATCCGGTGGAGAATAAGGTATTTGTTAAAAAAGTTTTGTAACATAACCTTTTGGTTGCAATGACAGAGGTCAAACGTTTCCTGGAAGTCTTCACCAGGTTTGCACACACTGTAGGCTGGTATTCTGGCCCATTCCTCCATGCAAGATCTCCCCTCTAGAGCAGTGATGTTTTGGGGCAACACAGACTTTCAACTCCCTCCACAAATTTTTATATGGGGCTGAGGTCTGGAGACTGGCTAGGCCACTCCAGGATCTTGAAATGCGTTTTATGGAGCCAACTCCTTCGTTGCCCCCCGACGGTGTGTGTTTGGGATCATTGTCATGCTGGAAGACACCAGCCATGTTTCCATCTTCAAATGCTCTCACTGAGATGGAAGGAGGTTTTGGCTTAAAATCTCACGAGTACATGGCCCCGTTCATTCTTCCCTTAAACACGGATCAGTCGTCCTGTCCCCCTCTGCAGAAAAAAACAGCCCCAAACGCATGATGTTTCCACCCCCATGCTTCACAGTAGGTATGGTGTTCTTGGATTGCAACTCATCATTCTTCTTCCTCCAAACATGATGAGTTGAATTTTTTACCAAAAAGTTCTATTATGGTTTTCCATCTGACCCACATGATATTCTCCCAATCCTCATCTGGATCATCATATGCTCTTTTGGCAAACTTTCAGACCCGGACATGTACTGGCTTTTTTTAAGGCAGGGGGGCAACGCCCTGGCACTGCAGGATCTGAGTCCCGCTCCGACATAGTGTGTTAACTGATGGTAGCCTTTGGGTAACTTTGGTCCCTTGGTCCAGCTCTCTGCAATGTATTCATTCATGCCCCTCGGGGGTAGTTCTGGGATTTTTGCTCACCGTTCTCATGGGATCATTTTGACCCCACGGGATGAGATCTTGCGTGGAGCCCCCAGATCTAGGGAAGATTATCAATAGACTTGTATGTCTTCCATTTTCTTACAATACTCCCACAGTTGATTTATTCACACCAGCCTGCTTGCCTATTGTAGATTCACTCTTCCCAGTTTTCTGCAGGTCTACAATTTTCTTCCTGGTGTCCTTCGACAGCTGTTTGGTCTTGGCCATGGTTGAGTTTGGAGTCTGACTGTTTGAGGCTGTGGAGAGGTGTCATTTATACAGATAACGAGGTCAAACAGGTGCCATTAATACATATAACGAGTGGAGGACAGAAGAGCTTCTTGAAGAAGAATCTTGTTTGTTTGTGGGTGACCAAATACTTATTTTCCACCATGATTTACAATTAAATTATACTAGTAAAGGCAGTAGCGACTAAATACTTTTATGCCCCACTGTATATCACAAATCTATCAGGCTACCATACAGTGAGTAAGTCAGGCAAACACACGACTACGTGTGCACGTGGGTCTCGTGCATGCAGAGCTTATAGTGTGTGTGTGTACTGTATGTATGTGTGGTATGCGTGCGTGCCAGTCACAGTTACATAACAGTCATTTCGCGACAGTACGGTTTAGCACATGCGCAATCCAACTCAAGTCCATACAAGTTCAGTTCAAACACACAAGAGGAATCCTATCAACAACATTCAGCTCTCATTACGAAATTCTACCTATTCACACTGCTCTAAGAGTCATATTCTGTCAAAGGCTAAGTATCTGTTATACCCTATTAATAACAGTAAAAACAACACACACCACGTGCAACTACTAGGCTACTACTATGAAAAATAATGACACTTCTTACTACAAATACTACTTGTAATAGTAATAAAAAATAATAATAACAACGCTACTTTTTACTCCTAGCCTACAAAAAAAAACTAATAATAATGAAAATTAGTTATTATTATCATTATTACCATTTTTTATTTTTGTTTGTAGTTTTTGTATTAAAATCGCATTGTTATTATTATTAGTAGTAGTATCATTTGGTGTTTGTTTAAAAATAACAATTATTAATAATAATGAGAATTCATCTCAGTACTATTATTTAAAGTTGTGGTTTAGGTACCAATCGATAATTAGTACAGTCCTAATAAAAATAATGATAGAAATTATTATCAATTATATTAACTACGATTTCAAATAATAATATTGCTAATAAAATTATTATTAATTGCTGTTATTGTTAATAATTATTATTTTAAAGTAACAATTCAAATGTTAATAATAACACTAGCATTGCCAGTAATAATGATTATATGTATTATAATAATTTTAGCTAATATCTCCAACCGCTTCTCCTGGTGAGGGTCGTTGTATGATGATATTAATATTAATAATAACAAGAAGAATTATTATTTATTTAGTATAATACAGGACTAAAAATTATGTAATATGGCAATATATATAGTTATAATAAGAGTAATAATAATAATTATTATTAATAACGTTGTTGTTGTCGTTGTGTACAGTTTGTTAAATACCTCCTGATTTGTTTACCGGACCATCAGATGAGTGGGGCGGGTCTTTGCCACAAGCTCCACCCAATGGACTTATTATAGTACTTATAGCGAGTTTACAAGCTCGAGGGCGGCTCAAACAATTAAAAGCGAAGCGGTTTACAATAATGCGCTCAGTAAACTCAGGGGGAAACAAAACCGGGGGCCACCGAACTCTGACATTTTCGGCCCGCTCCTTAACTTTTGTTGCCGTTGTTGCTGTTCAGTTTCCTGTTTGTAACTCCGCTGCTGCTTCACTATGAGCAGTGACGTGTGTTGGTTTTGCTGAAGCCCGGCGTGTAGCGATCTTCGGAGGCACGCACGGGAACGAGCTGTCCCGGCGTTTCGTCACGCTGGTCTCCATGTGGAGCAAAAACAAACAACGCGGAGATCCGCAGAGAACCGAAACGCAGGTCGAACCGTTCCGTGTGCAACCCGCGAGCCGTGGAGAAATGCCCCCAGGTACAACATCGATACCGACGCTGAACCGAGCCTTCACAGCGGAAAACCTGAGGTGGTAAAAAAACGCTCGCCTCGGACCCGCCCACACCTTGCTTTACTGTAACGATTTCATCCGCACGGGCTTTGTCCACTGCGCTCGAAGTTCACTTATCTCAGCTCTGAACCTCCATAAATTCCGATGACTTAAAAGCGATCAGTCAGATTTAACAGATCCTAAGGTTAAAACCTGAAACCTGTTTTTATTCGAGCCAAACTTGATCCTAAGGTTTAAAACCAGAGACCTACTCCAGCCAAAACTCTGGAAACCAATCAGCTGCTTTCTAGGAATAATAACATTCACTCTCTTTGAGTCAAAATGAATGTAGATTCTCCATAGTGGCTCCAACAGGTGAGCAACTGCCACAGAAAATCATTCACAACACCTTTTTAGAATTCAAAAGGAGCTCTTAATTTGAACAATTTCCTCTTTCCAGCTTTCAGAGATAAAACTCTGGAAGAATGGAACTCTGGAATAAATTCCTGGTCCAGTGTCACTTGGTGCTCTGGTTGATGATCTCCCAAAACCGGGGGCCCTCGCTCACTCGGACCAGCTAGCTGTGTCTGCCTGTGATGTCCGACTTCAGATAGGCACTTCTGAGGACATGAACTTGGGTCGCCATAGTGTTTTAGTTTTGCACCCAAGTGCCAAATGTTATTATTTTTTTATTATTTATTTTTTTTAATGTTGTTTGAATCCCTGTGATGGATGGAAAATGGCGCACTGTCTGTGGCGTCCCTCTCTCTGCACCCAGTGAATTCCAGGTTTAGCCTCCAGTCCCCAGCGTATGATTCTCGCCATCTATGGGACTAATGAGCCCACCCTTATGGTGATCCAGACTCAAAGCCTGGTGGTGGCGATGGCGTTTTGTCGGGTGTCACCAGGTACGATTGCCTGTGTCTAAGGGAGGGTGGACCATATGGGCCAGATCTCATCTGCTGCTGCAACACTGACCCCTACCAGCCCTGTGTGGACTCGTACCCAATTTAGGGTGCATGCCATGCCAGCACCCGGTAAATCCGAGGATGGGCACTAGACCATAGCGACTCTGGGAGTGGAATATTGTTTGTAAATCATTGTAAAGTAGGGAAAGGCTCAAAAGTACTGACCTCCTCACCAGTGAATGCAACGTGATATTGGCATGACATGACTGAAGGATGTTCCCCCATGTGTGTCATCCTAAAATCTTTACCTATACAGTTAAACTAGGCTTTCCATAAGCACAGGATCATCACGCGCTCCCCTCAAGACCCAGCGGCCCTTTACCCGAGTTGGCCATGTAAAACTCATGAGCCTCTGGGCGAGGCGACGTGATCGTTTGACATGTGGTGCTTTGCTTTTCCAGTCTGGGTTTCGCTTCGGGCCTCCAGGTCCCGCCCCAGGGTTTGTTTGGCGTGCGAAGCAGGCTTTTATTTGAAGAACTTGCGCAGTATAGCCACCCATTATACTTAATGATAGCACCAAGCTAAGGCGCGCTGGTAGTAACGTGCTGGATGTGCACAGATATTCAACAGTCCCAATTTTACGTCTTACAGTAAGAATCACTTTGGCGTTCAGCAGGTCCAGTGGGCCCAGGCCTGGGGTTGCCAGGTTTTTATTCCCTCCAAATCAGTGCACTTCACAAACAGATTTTCACTGGTGAAAATCCAAACAAAAACTGAACGTTGTCGTGTTTGGTTTTATGGAAAGCGAAGAATTCCAAACATGACCAAGTTCTCCCCAAGAGAGCATGTCAGCAAAAAAAAAACAAAAAAAAAACGCCACGACATTCTCTCTGCTTCCTGCTTTCTGCTCTCGCTCTCCGCTCTCAGGAAAACTCTCCCCATACAGCCACAGGATTAACCCTTTTCTACCCTGCCTGGAAGGGATTGAATGTGTGCGTAAGCTAGCAGGACGTAGGTGAAAGCCAAGCTAACAGGGCAACACCAGTGCCATCTATTTGACCTACTTTCATCTGGCAGACGATAGAAATCTATTAAAAGCACCGACAGCCAGACTTACTTTACCCCTTATAGCCATAATCAGAACTGAAAGCCGTCACTCAGGAATGCCTCGTATAGGGTTAATCTGCACAAGCTGCACCCAAACAATACTAGTTGTTGTATTTATGCCTTCTTTCTTAATGCATTGTCCCTCAAAGAAAGGCAGACTCCTATTTGTTGCAGTTGATTCCAGTTCCAACCAGATTGCCTAAACGCTATTTTGGTCCCACAAATAGTGATTTCCATATGATGGTGGCCACTTTAACTGTCTGTCCATCATGAGCTGATATGTCTAAGTCAAGTAGATTTATTTCTTTAGCGCTGTTTACAATGGAGCATTGTCTCAAAGCAGCTTTACTATTTTAGATTATCTTCTAATATCTAGGGCCAATCCCAAACTGAGCAAGCCTAGGGCGACAGAGCAATGAAAAACTCCCTAAACGTTATGAGGAATACTCAAAAAGGGACCCGACCTCCTTGGGAAGCCTAGGTGATAAACATGAAAGTCCTGGTCATGCTGCTCTTGGCCTTGCACATATTGGTTCCCAGAACAGAAAACAAGTATCATTTGTTGCAACCTGTTGTGTGTCGGAGGTGACCGATGTGATTGGTGCCTCATTTTTGAGGCTCCTTTTGAAACACTCACTTTGAACCGTATTTGTTTTTGCTTCAGTGCATATTATTGTCCATATTGGTGATTCGGGCACAGACCTGTACCCGTTCTGACTGTTTATTATTTATTTTATTATTTATTAATTATTTGGTTGTATATAGCTTTTGGGTGTTCTTCAGGGTTGTGTTTGGTGACGGGTCTTGCTGGCTGTTTTCTCCCCTTCCCTTTACCCCTTTCCTATTCAGGAGTTCAAACCCTAGACTGGAACGCAAAACATTAAAGATTATACAGATTATGGTAGGGCCGGGCAATTAACTGAAAATTATATGAAACCAACATTCAGAACCATTAACCGACGTGATCTTGGCCATGTCGATTATTACGATTCTTTTTTAAAAATTCTGACCAAGTAGCTTGTACCAAAGAAAAAAGGAGAGTCCGTTGTTTGGACACCTTTTGGCTTTAATATGATATCGAACAAAAAGATGTCAGATGTAAACAATGCGTTAAAGGTTTCAGCGACCAGCGGTTATGACATCGTTCTCTTTCAACACTTGGAGCACAATCACGTGAACACTAAAGAAAAGGAACAGTGCATGGCTCGAAAAAAGAAAGATGAGCACCCAGCAACAAGAATTTCCACAAAACAGCTATCAATAACACAAGCATTTACAATATTACAAGCATTGATTGTGAAAGAAATGTTACCGTGTTGTTTTCTGCCTTTCAAGGCTTCGATTCGCTTTTCTGTCAGCAGGTGGCACAAGGGTTCGCTTGTTTGGTTTTCTGCCATTCAGATTAGAATTTATATATATATGTATATGACAGATGCTTATTTCCTATTAGAATTCTTAAGACATCGGACGTTAAAGAAAATTGCTGTTTTTTGCGCCATATGCTCTGGAATCCTACTCAACCCTGATCAGTCGAAGGAAGAAAGTCAGAAACATTTCTTTTATGAATACATGATACCAGATGCACCTACATTTATCTCCAGCCTAGCTTTTAAGACAATACCAGCAGACATGGAAGATGTGCTTAGACGTGACCTAACTTGTTTACACACAGGAGGCGATTTTAGAAGGTAAAGATATTCTTTGTGTAACATCAGCGTGTAGAGTGACATGGGCTCATCTTACACCAAGCCTGGATGCACTGCTGCATGTTCTATAGGTTGTGTGATAAATAATTTGTGTGCTGGAGGAGTTCAGAGATGCAAACACTTCAGAGATCATTCCATAAGAAAGCGTTTGGTCTTAATATTTTTTCCGATCTGTAGTTTTTTAAGACTGTATAAGGCATTATGGGTTCACCCTGTGCTGCTAGCCCCGTCGCACAGCCCTAAATTTGTTGGCACTCCTTGATTGAATTTACTGCATTAGTCCTTATTTGAATGGAAAACAATGCACACAATTCAAATGTTTTTTTATTGTTCGGTTGCACAGAGGCGCTTCGAGGACAGCTTTGATCGTTTTTTTCCCATTATGAGCATAAAATTAAAAAACAATGGAACGCTCCGCTTATGCGGGGTTTTTATAAACAAGAAGGAGTGTGTAGTCTGAACAAAAATGGCACTATTTAATTAAAGCAGTCCATCATCCCTTGTTACTCAAAATATATTCCCGCCATATAGGGTTCCCATGTGTGGTTTGTTTGGACCTCTTGAGTTTACCTGGCACAGCTGTTCATCTAGCGTACATTACCGTGGCCCAAAAAAAGAAATTGCGGACGCCTTTGCAAGTCTCTTGAATCACTCAGGTTTGTGTCCCATCCTCGGGCAAGTGAGGTTTGAGTTGGTCCAGTTTACCTCTGTGTCATCATCGGGAAAGCTTTTAGCATTACGTACATGCTAAATAATTGTGTTGCCTACAGTCCTATTATGTTTTTTAAAAATGCTACTAAAGCGAAAAAGGACTGCTTAGTTTCCTTTCGATTGACTTGAAAAGAAACGCGAGTGTGATGTGTGTGATCTTGTGCTTGATGGTTGGAGGAGCTAGTTGTGTGATGCTTTGTGCTTTGCTTCATCACCCAATGAATTGTTTTCCATGACGTTACTCCTGCCGCGAATTATTTCCCATTGGTCAGGTCACGGCGTGTTAAACACCTAGTGCCTTACCTTACCTTCTCAGTCCCTCTATTTAACGTAGATCAACCCGTCCGCCGCCCACCAGGGCGCACCCGTTTCGAGAAGGGAACTTTCCGTACGAAGTTCAGAGAGCCAAGGAAAGCAATCAGTCAGTTGTTCGGACCCAAAGGGAGAAGGCCCGAAGACGGGCCTACGATGTCATTCTTTGACCTCATCATAACACCACCACGTCCAACATGGGCTCCACCTCTCCCTCCTGAGAGCTCAACAGACCACTTCAACCTTCAGATGGTGCATTATATCAAAGTAAGAAGCTCAGTCGCACGTATGCATACACTTGTGAAGCTAATTAAGCCAGTATCTGTCTAACAGGGGGTGACAAATGTGCAGTCATAACAGTAACTAACACCTGACACCGACCAGTAAGAAGGGCTCCTTTGTGTTGTAGTCACGACTTCCTTCCGATCCACTTTCTTGTTTGTAAACTGAACTGAAACTGCGAGGTACCATGTTTGCACTTTGCTGTCTGTAGTGAAACAATGCTGTGCATGACACTTGGCATCATGATGTGGACCTCACACTGAACAGAAGGAAATATTTCAATGCTGTAACACACTCAGTGTTGAGGGTAAAGAGGTACAATGTGGATGGTGGCCGCCTGGCGGTTAAGGTACTGGACTATGGACCAGAAGGTCCAGGGTTCAAATCCCACCTCTGTCAAGCTTCCACTGTTGGGTCCTTGAGCAAGGCCCTTAACCCACAATTGCTTGGATTGTAAGGTTGTGTCAGTTGTAAGTTGCTCTGTATAAGAGTAACACAACTGTAATCAAATTACTTTTTCTTTTACAAAGGAATGTAAGTAACGGGCAAGAAGGTCCTGGGTTCGATCCCCAGGTGGGGTGGTCTGGGTCCTTTCTGTGTGGAGTCTGCACGTCCTCCCCATGTCCGCGTGGGTTTACTCCGGGCACTCTGCTTTCCTCCCACAGCCCCACAGGTCAATTGGAGTCTGTTAAGTTGTGTGTGTCCTACGATGGACAACGGATGCCCTGCCTAGGGTTGTTCTTGCCTGTTGTTCCAGCTCTCCTGTGACCGTTTCCAGGATGAAACATGATTATTTTCAGCTACATAAACAGTTCATCTCATTTATAGATGTATTTTTTAATAACTCAAAAGGTCTTCTCTTCACCTGGCATTCAAGTAATGTTGGAATTGTGCCTTGTGTAGCCAGTTGGGTGGGTGTGGTTTCAGTTTCAAGGGTACAACTGTGTGCTTTCTTCCCAGCAAGCCATGGCTCCGGAGAGCTGCACGGTGCTGCTGATTGAACACCCGCAACTCAAATATGCGACCACCCGTGCAGTGGCCAAGCACCCTGTGGGTAAGTCGTGAAATATCCAGCTGTTCAAAACCCTGTGTGCTGACTCCTTATCCTCCTTTACCCATTTAAGGTCGACAAAAACCTATGTAAGGCACATATTGCAATTATTAAAAGGAGTTGTTACTGCACAGGTGCTCCCTGATTTACGATGGGATTACGTTCCGACAAAAATCCATTATAAGTTAAATGTATCATATGAACTGATGAGTTTATTCTGATGAGTTTAATGAGTGTTTGGTAGAGCTGTATAATAGCAGAGCCTATTATAAGTAAACATTGATGAGTTAATGTTTATGAGACTTATTAACCTACAGTTGGACAAAATGATTAAGACAAAGTTTGTTTTATAATAAAGTGTTGAAAAATATCATGTAATTTAGGGATTAATGGACTGAAAGAGAAAAGTCGAAGCAAAACACTTACTCTATTGGTGAACTCCGGCTGCTAGCATAGCTGCTAAACTAATTGCAGCCTGTGTTCTGGAGCTTTCAGGACAGAATTTTCCTTTCGGTTGGCTGTCATTACTAACCTTTTTTATTACCCATGGAGACTTATTTGCACTAAGAATACAGTACTGTAGATATAAAACAAAAGAAAAACACGATAAAAATAGTGGAGCTATTGTGAACCTGAAGCACTGAATCACTGTGTACTGAATTGTGAATCGTGAATCGGCTGAAATGAGTCGTGTGGCTCGACTCATACAACGTTCAGCAAGTGGTCCTTGTACCGAGCAAACGACGAGAACCGAGATGCATTTTTCTAGTCACAGTGCGACGACTTCTTTGGTGGTTGAGGACCGAGGTAGAATCGTATGTCAGGATGGTGGGTGAAGGTCCTCAAGGCTTGAGGTGGATCCAATAGTCAATCCAGTTATTTGTATTGTGGCCACCCGAAGACCTGCCTGCACAATTGGAGCATTTGAAACTTTTGGTGGTCCAGCGTACTGAAAAGCTAAAGACAAAAGAAAGGTCCTTAATGTAAACAAAAACTGTTCGCCAAACAGAAACCCCGGAAATAATACTTTGATAAAGTGTTTTCAGAAACCATCGTAATAACCTAATGGTAATGGTCAGCAGTGGTGAGTAAATACACAATCTGGCTAAACGAATGAAGAATTCATTGTTCCATCAGTGATGGCAAGCCGTCCTGCCCAGAGGCAGCAAACCAGGCCCAAACCAATGATACTACCACCACCATGTTTCACAGATGGGATAAGGTTCTTAGGCTGGAATGCAGTGTTTTCCTTTCTCCAACATAATGCTTTTCTTTTAAACCAAAGAGTTCTATTTTGGTCTCATCCGTCCACAAAACATTCTTCCAATAGCCTTCTGGCTCGTCCACGTGATCTTTAGCAAACTGCAGACGAGCAGCAATGTTCTTTTTGGAGAGCAGTGGCTTTCTCCTTGCAGCCCTGCCATGCACACCATTGTTGTTCCATGTTCTTCTGATGGTGAACTCATGAACATTAACATTAGCCAATGTGAGAGAGGCCTTCAGTTGCTTAGAAGTTACACTGGAGTCCTTTGTGACCTCGCCAACTATTACACGTCTTGCCCTTGGAGTGATTTTTGTTGGTCGACCACTCCTGGGGAGGGTAACAATGGTCTTGAATTTGCCCATTTGTACACAATCTGTCTGACTGTGGATTGGTGGAGTCCAAACTCTTTAGACATGGTTTTGTAACCTTTTCCATCCTGATAAGCAAGAGCGACAGGAGTCCAAGGAAGGACCACAATTTGGTGGCAGGGTGTTGGTGCCCAAATCTCATCGAAGCGTGACGGTGCTCACAAATGGCAAGCAGGTGTCAGAACTGGACTTTGGAGCAATGGAAGATGGTGGTCTGGTCCCTCCTGCCAGTGGTGGGAGTGTGATGCTTTGGGTAATGTCCTGCTTGGAAACCCAGGGTCCCGACATTCACATGGACGTTAGTATGACTCTGAAGTGAACATCGTTACAGGAGGTTTTGGTGTTTTGGATGATGGTTGTATGTATGGATTATATTTATAAGAGCGTATTGTGTGTTTCAGGTCTTGAAGTGGGTCCTCAGCCTCAGGGTGTTTTGCGCAGCAACATCTTCGAGTCCATGCGGATGATCGTGAAGCACGCTCTGGACTTCATCGAGCTGTTTAACAGCGGTAAGCAGGGGCGCTAGGAGGCCCTGGGCAAACTACTGTGCCAGGGCTCAGACATTGGTGCTACAACCCTGGCGGTAAGGGTTCCAGGGTTCCAAAAGTTCCAACATGTTGATTTAAAGAAGCAAATTGATTTTGATAACCAAGGGGTTTAATTATGCTGTATTTAAAGCAGAAAGCAACAACAACAGCGTAGTATAATTCAGATATGCTATATGGCCAAAGGTTTGTGGACACCTCTTCTAATTATTGAGCTCCCTCTAATCATTTCAGCAACACCCACTTGTAACATGAATTCATACCCTCAATGTGACTCAAATTTTCACTTCCTTTGTCCTCTGCTGTCCTTAAAAGTCCATAGAGAACTGGGTATGCCAACTTTGACTGAGAGCTTGGCTGGTTTGCACAGAACCTTGACCTCAACTCCTTGAATCAGACTCCTTGAAAAGGCACTGGAATGCCAAAAGTGAGCCAGGGCTCTAACAATGTCTAACGTCATCACCTCAGTCTTGTTCCAAAATCTAATGGAGAGCCCAAGGCTGTAGCAGTAAATGTCAAGGGAGGCAAACTCCATACTACTACCCATCATTTTTGGGTGGCCACAAACTTTTGGCAATGTAGTCTATGCATTGACTCTCCTTCTAAATAACAAGCGGACGTGCCGTTTTGAATCAGCAGATCAGGACATTGAGTCACGGACCTCCGATTCAAATATGAACCATGATATTTTACCTTTTGAGCGTCCGTCTTTGTTGCACAAGCTCACGTCCGCGTTGCATTAAAGGAACCTCAGTTATAACGTTAGCTGCATTTAGCCCCTGAACACACACATACAGCCACTTTTTGTGTTCCTTCTTTTAAGCGTAAACACACAGCGTGAGCCAGAGCTCTATGGTCGTGCCCGGTCCTCCCGGTGCCGGTGAATAGGATGTTTTTCAAAAGTTGGTTTGCTTCCATGTTGTTAGGAGCACAACAGGCTTTGAAGCAGCCCTGTTTCGTCGCCGTGAATGAATGCTTCCCTGTGAGTGCCTTTCCACTCCAAATGCTCGAAAGCTGACTCAGGAAACGGAATGACAATGAACGCTGATGGAATACAACTCGAGCTCTAATGGCCTTGCCATTTAAGGGCCGTAAAGCTTCCTGAATCTGCTGATACGGTATTATGTAATCGCTCAGACAGTAATAGCCAGTGATATTCCAGAACCAATGGTATTCAAATACAGTGGTGCTTGAAAATTTGTGAACCCTTTAGAATTTTCTAGATTTATGCATAAATATGACCTAAAACATCATCAGATTTTCACACAAGTCCTAAAAGTAGATAAAGAGAACCCAGTTAAACAAATGAGACAAAAATATTATACTTGGTCATTTATTTATTGACGAAAATGATCCAATATTACATATCAACGAGTGGCAAAAGTATGTGAGCCTTTGCTTTCAGTATCTGGTGTGACCCCCCTGTGCAGCAATAACTGCAACTAAACGTTTGCTGTAGCTGTTGATCAGTCCTGCACCCCGGCTTGGAGGAATTTTAGCCCATTCCTCCGTACAGAACAGCTTCAGCTTTAGCTTTGGGATGTTGGTGGGTTTCCTCACATTAGCTGCTCGCTTCAGGTCCTTCCACAACATTTCGATTGAATTAAGGTCAGGACTTTGACTTGGCCATTCCAAAACATGAACTTTCATGCTTCGGTAGAACGGCTTGTGTGCTTAGGCTCGCTGTCTTGCTGCATGACCCACCTTCTCTTGAGATTCAGTTCATGGACAGGAAAAAATGTATTGTGAAATTTGACAGTAGAACCATGAAGTGGCCAATTACCACCAAAATTCATAGTACAACTGTGAACTTCATGGTCAAACTGTGAAAATTCACATTAAAACTGTCAAGCAATTCACAGTTTTACTATGAACATTCACAGTGCAATTTTTCCTGGGTGGACAGATGTCCTGACATTTTCCTTTAGAATTCTCTGATATCATTCAGAATGGTGTGCCATGCACACCATTGTTGTTCAGTGTTCTTCTGATGGTGGACTCATGAACATTAACATTAGCCAATGTGAGAGAGGCCTTCAGTTGCTTAGAAGTTACCCTGGGGTCCTTTGTGACCTCGCCAACTATTACACGCCTTGCTCTTGGAGTGATCTTTGTTGGTCGACCACTCCTGGGGAGGGTAACAATGGTCTTGGATTTCCTCCATTTGTACACAATCTGTCTGACTGAATAACCTTTTTCAGCTGATGAGCATCAACAAACTCTTTTCCTGAGGGTCCTCAGAAATCTCCTTTGTTCGTGCAATGATACACTTCCACAAACATGTGTTGTGAAGAGCAGACTTTGATAGATCCCTGTTCTTTAAATAAAAAACAGGGTGCCCCACTCACACCTGATTGTCATCCCATTGATTGAAAACACCTGACTAATTTCACCTTCAAATTAACTGCTAATTCTAGAGGTTCACATACTTTTGCCACTCACTAATATGTAATATTGGATCATTTTCCTCAATAAATGAATGACCAAGTATAATATTTGTCTCATTTGTTTAACTGGGTTCTCTTTATCTACTTTTAGGACTTGTGTGAAAATCTGATGATGTTTGAGGTCATATTTATGCAGAAATATAGAAAATATTGCGAACACGTTACACAGAAGAACCGTGGCATTTCCGCTACTTGTGTGCGTCGCTGAAACGGCCGCTGGTGCTGTTAAATAAACCAAATAAACAAGCAAATGCTTAAGCTTATGATATCATTGAACTATTAAGGGAACAATCTCAGACTTGGCCCATGATGCTGTGAATCACAGAGTGGGTTAGGGTGAGCAGTGGCTCGTTATCATCTAAAGGAACAGGTACTTGAATGGCTCAATGGAAAATATGTATTACATTTTAAGAGTTGTGCAACTTTACCGTGGGGTCAACCATGGTCTGGTCAGATGACGACCGCACCCCCAGCCCGTGTGCGATTGGGGGATAAGATGTGAAAAAAAATGTTATTGCTGTGTAGACTGTTATTTTCCTGTCAAGGGTGAGCAGTATGTTTGTTCAGCTTTTGGATTTTGGATGGGTTTGCTCTGTCCATATGTCCAGCGAGGGGATAAAAACAACAAATACAGATTTGGACGGCAGGATCGTTTTATTAGAAAGTTCTAATAAACCATTATGAACCATTATTTATATATATATGGATTTTTTTCTCATTTGTCTCTTATAGTTGAAATGATGAACATTACGAACCTCTCTCATCTTTCTAAGTAGGAGAACTTGCACAATCAGTGGCTGACCAAATACTTTTACCCCACTGTATATATGTGTGTGTGTGTGTGTGTGTGTGTGTATATGTGTATATACACATAAGATTTTCTCAGGGATGCTGCAATAAACTTTAGGTATTGAAATTTGACTGTTATGAATATACAGTCATTGCCAAAAAAAAGCACCGAGACAGAAATATCAGATTGCTGCAAAAATTGGCTAGCAGTTACATCGGAGGCTGATATGTAAATGATTGCAGATGTGGTCTGATCAGTTTCTCCTTGCCACTGTTGCCTATAGACTCATCTAGACGGTGTTCACTGTTTAAAAGTCTATACCATGAATACGATTTTACATTGGCGTGTTTTAAAGGTGTGGAGTTTCCTGCATGCTGTGTCGACGTGTTCAGGGTGCACGAGAGAGTGGATTACCCAAGGGACGCCAACGGCAACATCGGTGCTATGGTGCATCCTCAACTGCAGGTAGTACGCAGCCAGACTGATCTGTTCTTGTTGTGTTGTGATGGCATGATGTAAGTGCCCTTTCATGGATAGTATGCACAAATAGGCCAAGATCCAGGGGTCAGACGCTTCTTTATATGGCTTTGCTTATTACTGTGTGACACCAGATTTCAGTGCTTAACACAAGCGTGACCAGAAGAACGTTTTGACAGCATGCCTGGCACATTGTGTGGGTTTGTTAAATTAATTGAAGTAATACATTTGTTCCACTGATGCTGATATGGCTGTGTAGTGGTTTTTTGTAAGAAAATGGCATCAAATAAAAAGGAAGTGATGAACGGACAAAGAGTCCTATAAATATCTGTCCGGTCACATGAGCGTTCATGTTTGAGCTGAGCGCCTGGGTAACTTACAGCGTTAGTCAGCAAGAGAAAAGTAAGGCTATGCAGATTTTTGCGTATTGGTTAAGCCACTGGGAACCAGTCTCAAGGTTGTATCTCAGTGGTTAAAGTGTTGGCTCTATGGTTAATCTGAAAGCTCTGAGTGTAAATCCCACCTCAGGCAAGTGCTGTTGGACTTTAAGCAAGAAATACTGTGGTCAATTGTCTGGTCAAAAGTCACTCTAGGTAAGTGTGTCTGTTAAATGGGGAAAAAAGAAACAAAAATCCTGTTTTGACCCTACTTCATCCTGGTAAGAGTGGGCGAGAGGCACTGGGTGGTGGTGTCAATAGCCTTTGGTGGAATTCATTGGGCTCAAGTGTCAGTTCTCCTTGTTGAACTTGTGGATCCGGCTCTAATCTATGAGCCACAGGAACTGTGATACAAACCTGATCGTGATTACCTTTTACCATAAGCATGGAAAGTGTCATAACACAGCCAAGGGTCTACAAAAATGAAAACCGACTGGTCTGTTGGAATTAGACTGTACTGTACCAAAAAAAAACAATATGTTTATGTAAGTTTATGTCAGTGAGAAAGGGTTTAAGTGGGGTTTCACTTCACTGATCCAGACCTCAAAGCTTTGTTTTGAGTTTATATGTTGAAAATCTGAAAATTAGCCTCCCAATCCCACCCCTGAGGACTGCTGAGACTCGGGAGCCTCTGGCAAGGCAAAAACCACCCATGAAACGTAGATCTACAAAAATGTAGCCCAAACTGACCTGCCAACGTCAGAAAAGCAAACACCTGAACTGAACAGTCAAGTCAGAATTATAATGGTGTATTGTCTCAAAGCAACTACATTATAAACTGGAACTGGCCTAGGGCAAAAATTTCCTAAACGTTATAAGGAAAACACCTTGGGAGAACCAAGACCCAAAGAGACCCAACCTCCTTGGGTGGCTTACATGATGTATGTAAGAATGAAACTAAGATATCTAATTAATAATTCATAGTAATCGTTTAAATAAATGAAAACGAAATAAATATTAACAGAGAACCTATTTAAAGATATAATAATCAAAATAAAATGACAGGTACACCAACATTGTAGAGAAATTGAAATATTATGAAGAGTATATTAAAATAGAGAATGTAAAAGCTACAAGCATATTCGCCAAATAGTGAAGAGAAATATTGAATAGAATATTGTAAGAATACGCATATCGGCATTATTTAGTCCACTAAACACAATCACTTTAGGATCTTGTGTACTCGGCCACAAAGTCTTGGTGGCATGGTACCCTGACCATGGTAGCCATGGTCGACCGGAGGAGTCTAGGTACGGTGTGCTGGAGCTGATGACGGAAGAACAGAGCTGAAGCGGAGGAACATCTTAGTGGGTGGGCTGGAGCTGGTACCAAGAACCTCCTGCCGTATGGACCACATAGAATCCAGTGGCATCCCCAAATGAGGAATGAGTTACCTCAAGCTTGTGAGCACACGGCAACCATGCACGTCACGGAATACGAACCAGAGTGGCCCCAGGTGAGCGCTAGAAGTCATGACGTGGGATTAAATTAAATGCCGGCATTCCAAACAACACGGAAAATCAGTCAGATGAAACAGGGTTTTTATAGTTCTAGGCTAGAGATGATGTACAGGTAATGGTGGGGACAAACAAAGGAGCACTACTTACAACAGGACAGGCATGTCCACTTACAAACGGTATTTACAGCTTGGTACGAATAAGCAGTGGAAATTTATACACACAAACATGAGCAACTTCCAAAAGTCTCTAAACACATCAACCGAGTCAAAACAGTCTCTAGTCGAAACATGAGCAAGCGAGTCATAATCAGCAAAGAATGTTGTGTTGGTCAGAGCATGAATATACAATTGTGTATGTACAGTATTTGTGTGCATTTCCACCCTAGAGCACTTTTAACCATAGCAGTGTAATATGGTGTAGTGAATAACAAGATTAAGCTTCAAACAACATCTGTCTTTCTCTCTCTGCTTTCCCTTTTAACCCCCCACCCCCCGTGTAGGACCGTGACTGGGAGCCCCTGAACCCAGGTGACCCAATGTTCCAGACATTCGATGGGAGGACTATTCTGTATGAAGGCGCCGGTCCCGTGTACCCTACGTTTATAAACGAAGCTGCCTACTACGAGAAACAACAAGCCTTTGTTACCACCCACAGGGAAACGCTAGCTGTTAACCCAGTTCGAAAAATATAACATAAACCTAAACATAAAACCCACAAGCAACACAACTAGGGAGATAACCGATCCCGTTTCAACTGTAATATATCACCATAACGTACAGAATACCGGATATATTTTCGTTTGGAATATTATTTTTCACATAACGAAAAATTTGCCGAAATTTTTACTCTATGGCTAACTTTTGAAAGACGTGATTTCTGTCACTATTTATACATAGAAAATCCCAGATTAAACCACCACGTGTAACAGACATGAATTTATATATTTATACGTACAGATTTTGAAAGTTGATGTATTTATGAACTTTATAGTTGATTTTTTAAACAAACTGAATCTAGGCACAGAAAGCAACCGTAGTGGAAGAGTGCCTGCTAGCATGATATGCAGCCCAGTGTCCCTAATTAGTTAGCGTGCTAACTAGTTAGCAGTTTGACGTCCGTCCAATCAACGGCCGTTTATCAGCCGAGGTCTTAAGAAGTAAAATAGGAAATATAAATCTGTCTTGTATACATCTTATTCACGACTGAATGACAGAAAAGAGTCGCAGCCTTGAAAGGCCGAAAACCTTTGCACTCTCATTTTTAGTAAGTCTTTCAAATGATAAAAGTACTGTATTTTGTCATATTGTGTTTTATTTAATATTATTGTTTAAAATAAAACACAATGTTTTATTACAGAGGGGAACCACCTAGCTAGCCGTAGTAACGCTTTGCAGTCACTGTATGGCGACGGAAGACCGAATGATTAGCAATAATATAAAGTAAACACATCTGTTGGGTTCGACGACTTGTGTGTATTTTTGTTTTATCTGCGAAACAGGTTTGATTTGTCTGGTGCTGTTTTCTCTGGTTTCATAACTTTTGTGAAACTTGATCTTAGATCCAGGTGCAGGCATGGAAAAAAATGAATGTGTGATTCATCCGTGACGTTTCATAGACAAATCCTTCTTGTGTGAAATGATTTGTCATAGAAGACCACAAATTGATTAGACTAACCTATGCAAAGAATACTGAGGTTTCACTGACGTGGTTGTTTAAACGTGGGGCTTAGTGGTTATGGACAATCTGTTTTTATACGCACAAGACATATTTGTAGTCTAACTGTTATCAGATTGATCACTTATGAGTAATTTATAATGATTTGTAATAAATCATGTTTCGACTGGGGTCTGTACTTTGCTTGGGTTTGCATTGTGCTTATTTAACAGAAGAAGAAATGTGTCCTGTTTTAGTTACATATTTAGTAATATAGGAGTGACAATTGTAACCAATGTGTGCATACTAGCTGTAGGACTTGGGCCCTTTAGAGCTGGCCAAAGTACAACTGGCCCAGAAATAATACGTTATATTTGTCTTCAACATAGAATCACCACGAAACGACTTTTCCTTTGGCACTAACCTTCTTAAAAACCCTATGAAAGTCTGCAAGTCTTCATTGTGACGTTCAAATTAGCATTCCATTGGCTTAGACATTTACGTTCACTCATTTGTTTACAATAACACTCCAGCTCCGCTAGTCTAAGAACTCGCATCCTTCCAGTTGTTGGGACAGAATTTATACATTTCCTGTCGTTGATTGCCATCTACTGGACAACAATGTCACAACTTCTCAACTCTATAATCATTCGGCTGCAATACCGTCATCTTCAGTAAACTGGTGAGTAGAGTCGTTTTGGAGAAATATCTAAAATAACGTCACCCAAGGGGTGAAAGGGTTTTGTGGTTATTGCAGTCATTCACCTTGAGTAAGTGGAAGATGGTTTGGTGTATACAGAGCCCATACAAAAATGGCAGGATACGCCGTCGCTATCGCAAGGCACCCATCGCACCAAACCCACCTGCTTACGATCATTTACATTTACAGCATTTAGCAGACCCCTTATCCAGAGCGACTTACAATTGATATCTTCCAATCCAAGCAACTGTGGATTAAGGGCTCAAGGACCCAACAGTGGCAACTTGGCAGAGGTGGGATTTGAACCCTGGACGTTTTGGTCCATAGTCCAGTATCTTAACCGCTAGGCTACCAAAGTCCCACCCAATCAAGGCAGGTTTTGGTTTGAAAAGGTTCCAGCTGTGGCACTTTGGATATGATGACAATTTCAGCATCATGAAAGATATACGCCTTCCTCAAATGACCTACTCTGATTTTGAAACGGACTGGGTTTGGATTCACCCAACTTTATTGCCCAATGGCAAGGACGAGAAGACCTTTGAGAGTCCTCTAGTTTGCAAGATTCAGCTAGAAAGGAGCAAACTCCTGTGATTTACTAACAGTCGGGCTAAATACGGATACAAAGGAGATACAAAGGAGAGTGACCACATGATTCAGTATGATCTTTACTGTGAGGTCTGTACCAGCCAGACTAGCCAAACCACCCGGGGTCCTAGGCTATAAAACCCACAGTCTGGAGAGTTTCACTCCGACGTTGATTAGGCCAAATTGTATTTGGCGTAGCTACCCTTGAGGCAGTGCAGATGCCCACTTCTGGCATGGGTGCAAGCCCGTAGCTCTCAGCTTTTGTCATAGAGGTCCGTATCCTGTGCCAGCTTGGGGTTTCAGCATCTCAGTGTCAATCACAAATTCTATGGATGTCCAAGTGGTTAACTAGCGCTAATTTTGCGAAACTCCAATTCAATAGTGTTCTTCAGGTGATCTGCAGGTATTACTGCTACAGATGATTCAGTGTTTTATGGGCTCTGGTTGGTTTATGGGGTTACCAAGGCTAAATATGTCACCCCTGGTTAAAGCTGTCTGAATGTTATTTGATCCATTTGCAATGAGTGATTTGGCCAAATTGATAAATTCCAGGTTGACTTTCTTCTGCTGTATCTTTGGATCATATGGTAAGCAGTGGACATGGGTGCAGTACTAATCCCAGAGAATACAAGTGTGCTCTGCAATGGATCCTGTTCCATTACTGGACCAGAAGGGGTCACTGTTACATTATCAAAGGGTGATCCAGAACAAGTGTTCTCTAACCCAACCAGAAGGCACAGATGGGACTCAAACCCAGACCACTGCTGTGGTGGGCTAGAAAATAGCTGATGTACCATCTGGGCACCTAAAGGGAATTATTGTCCTCCATTTGTCCTGGTCTAGATCCCAGGGGTCTGATGCCTATCCTGGAGAACACAGGGTGTAGTGAAAGTGAATCTTGGATGGGAAGCCAATCCACCACAAGACAGTAGAGCAGGGGTTGCAGTTGCAGTAATAAATGATAACCCAATATGCCTCTCCTCCCTCAGGTATGGTCATGCCTGTACTATGGCTAGAAGGTCTCAAACTTGAGTGGTGGGCTATAAGAACATACAGAAAACAAACATAATATCTATTTTAGAGTGGAAAAATAAAGTGTCCTGAAGCCCATCATCCAACCCTCCTATTTGTTTTTATGAAACTTTCTTCCAGACAAATCATGCTTTAAACATTGAGATGCAGCTGGTGATATTTTTGCTTATATGCTCTGAAGTGTACTTTTGTCCATTGGGTGTGGATGATCCCGTGCATCTTTGTCCGATTGAATAAGTTGACACACCTAATGAAACAAACTGGAGCTTACTGGAAGACTCTCGCTCTCTCCCTCAGGCTGCACTTTAAGTCTCAAGTCAGAGGCATTGATGCGTATCAAATATAAGATGATCTAATAGGGTCTTGTGTTTCTCTCCTCCACTTTTGAAAGGCAGCAAGGATTTATCATGCTGCCAGAATAACAATGGAGCATTTTTTTCTTTGGGAAGGATTGTTCCTGATATAACCGAAGACGCTGCTTCAAAAGTATGCAAGCATTAATGCAGTAAAGAGAAATGCTTAAGCGTGCTCTTTACTCCGACCCACTACAGGCATTGTAGCAGGCTCGTGTTTCTAATGCACCCCATAAATCTGACCACAACGCATTATCTTGCTTGCGTGCTTTAATTTTCTCCCCAACGTGAGCAGCCACATGCTCAGCTCAGAACGGCTGATCATCAACGCGCATGAAGTGAATTGATCCCTCTGCCCCTTTCTCTCTCTGCAATGGTTGGTCCGGAGCTATCGGTCTACGTACCTCTCGTCTTCGGTTTCCTCACAGCCATGAAGCCATGGCCATTATTCCTCTCCACAGACACCACAATACCCATATCACATTTGTGCACTTCGGCTAATGCTATTGACAGAGTGGGATCAGAATTGAATTGCCCTTGCCAGAGAATGATCTAGAATGGATTTTCCCAACGCATGTCACATTACAGTATGAATAGAGCTAGTGTGCAGCTACATGCTGCTCCAAGGATGACTTTTTCATCCATTTGTACCGAAATCTTGAGACGCCTGTTACCACACACTGATGTCACACACAAACTATGTTGGTAGAGCTTGCAGAGTGTGCACTTGTAGGTCATTTTGCGTTATTCGTTCTTTAGCCAGTAAATGTATGCTGATGGTACACCGGTGCTCTAGGTATCGGTGCTCACAGAATGCTGGTGGCTGGACATTTTTGGCTGGTGGACTATTTTCATTCACACTGAGGTGTTTACAAACTCCAGCAACACTGCTGTCCGATCTACTCATACCAGGACAACACACAGTAACACACCACGACCACATCAGTGTCCACTACACTAATAGGACCCGAACTGTGCTGGTTCTGACCGTTAGAAAACACAGTAAAGGGAACTAACAAAGTATGGAAAGAAAGGTGGACTGCTGTCTGTAATTGTAGAACTACAGTGTGCTTCTACGTGGTAAGTAACTGATAAAATGGATAATGAGCGTAGAAACAAGGAGGTATGTCGAATAAAGTGGCCTTTGAGTGTGCATGTACTGGCTTTTTTAAACACGGTTCAGCTGCTCTGGATGAGTGGTTTCATAAATATAAGCGTAAGGTAGGTTGTTTTTTAAATAAAGTGGGCTATAAGTATAAATGTTATTCCGTTTATCGTGTTATTATTTAGACTAATTGTAGGCTAATAATAACAATCATAAATAATGTATTGGGAGCCGTTTGGTTAGCATAACAACAGGTGGAGTCTGCGCACTAGGACTATCATCGCTTTATAACGGCAGCACAGTATGCTTGGATTTGTCCCAAACCGCCTTCTATCGCCCTAAAGAGTATGCAAATTAATCAACACTCCGCTGTTACCTGTTTTGTATACTATTAAGTTAGTAAGTACACTAGTGCGGTTCACTGAATCGCTTCTGTGATTGGATCCAAGCGCGTGATGTCACGTTTCCCAAAGTTGCGGAAGCTGAAAGTTTTTTTTTTTTTCCCTGCATTTGACGTGAGGCTCGTGGACGCGCTCGCGAGACGCCCGCGGTAAAAAATGAACCCGAAGCGTCGTTAAAGCGGAGCGTTTAAAAGTTTCTGACTGATTCTCGCGCGCGTTTCAACGTTTATTTCTATTTTTTCCGTATCTTTTGAGAAGCGGGAGAAAATGTGGGAGCAGGAGGAGTTCGAGAAGCACTGGAGGAATGAGTTTCCCGACGGCGAGGTTCCTCAGATGAAGCTGAGCTCGGTGGAAGACATGGAGCTCGAGCTGGAGCAGTGCAAAGCGCGCCTGAAGACGCTGCAGCGGGAGCTGGCCATGGAGAAGTTCAAGGTGATTTACCTGCAGACCACCATCACGCAGCAGAGGAAGGGTCACGACGCGGAGAGGTGGACCGGCCAGGTTCCCTCAGGAGTTTCACCTCCTAAGCTCGAGACTCCCGATAAGCCCGAGCGAGTCCCGTCCAGCGTTAAACCGTACGGTTCCGACGGGCCCAGAGGCGGTAAGAGTGGGAAACCCATTCCGGTTCCACTTCGCAAAAAGTCCGCGTTAGCCAAGGAGAAACCGCCGGTTTCCTCGGAGAAACCCGAGCCGGAGCGCGCCGACAGTGACCGTGAGTACGAGGACCACGAGCTCAACGAGAACTTCGTGAGGCGAAACCTGATCGAGCCCAAATCGAGCCGTAACGCGCGCAAGCCCTTTCGCTTCAGTAAGGATTTTGATTCCGGAGACGACGGCAGGCTGTCCCCTTCGATGGCGCTGCGTGGGAGTTTGGGTTCGGGCCGCAGCACTCCGGATAGGCGTAGTGATGGATACCTGAGCTCCGAGCACGAGGACTCCTCATCTGCAGGTAAGCACGCTGAGCCCAAGTACGACCCTTAACCACTCCATCACCAGTGGCGATTCTAGACCATTTTAAGTAGGGTGGGCCAGGCTGGGGCCAGTGACAATGCAGAGAGGCCACTTACTTTCTACCTAAATGGGTATTGTCCCAGTGAGTTCGCAAAAGTGAGGTTACTCTGGCCCCCATTGCCACCTCAGACCCACCACTGTCCATCACTGGTCACCAGCATGGACCAGCACTTAGTTGTTAGTGGTTCATGTGTTGGTTGTTGGGAAACCAGTTCCAGCAAGAACTAGAACTGGCAACCATAATGTATTTCCAACAGATTTGAGAGGTCTATAGTGTGCGATACAGTACTTCTGATCTTTGTATCTTTTATACAACTTGAAACACTTACTTTCAAGACTGCGATTCTCTTGGCTTTCAGCAGGTGTCGCTTGTACTAGTTTTCTGTCATTCAGACATGAACAAGATGTATATCAGAAATGTTCTTCTTTCCTATTATAATTCTTAAATTATAAACATTCCTCTATTCCTGGAAATGTAACATCCATTAGATGTTGCAAAAGTCAGGAGTACCCTGGTGATATTGGCGTATGATCTAGGGGTAGATGGGTGACCCTTGCTCTCTTACTCAGTTACTGTCAGTACTGGGATTTGGGCCATGTTCCAAGCTCTGAGATCGCTATCAGATTGAAAATAGAAATGACACGTACAGGACGCACACCCAAGGAATGAATCCATTTCCTCTCCTCCAAGTCATGTCCATGTCTTGTATTTGAAACGTTTTGGCGATACGTGCAATGTTGTGCCAAGAAAAGCTAACGGTGTGGTCATGGAAGTCCCACTCGAAATTCTGGACCAGTCATGGGATTTTTTTGGGTTTTTTTCCCCTCTCTTATCACCTCACCCTAGTGAACCACATAACCACCTGGTCTTCTCGTGATTGTTTTACTGAAAGTGTCTGGACTATCTAAGAGCAGGTGGAACCAGCAAAAAGCAGTGCTGCTATTCGAGGCATTCCATCCACGGTCACTCTGTAGTATGAAAGTCTTTGTGAATTTTTTGGATTGTGGAGTGTTTTAGGTGTGGAAAGATGTGGCATTGCTTTGTTTGTTTTTGCGTGTTGAGTTGGTGGCTTTTCTGAACTCTCTTAAACAAAAACCGATTTAGAGGTGCGTCACTTTTTTTTTTAACCGTATGCTGGTAAAGCACCGAAATAAATTGATTGGACAGAACCGTTAGGGCGGTCTTTATTAATTTGGTAAATATGTGCTGAGAAAACACAATAAGAATACGTTTTATGTAACATAATAATGGGTTTGGTGGTATCCCACCAAGCGCATACATTTTCAAGACATTTTTGCTTTTAAGTTGCTGAAATGAAGTTAAGGAGTCTGGCCGTATTTGAATTGATTGATGTATAACCAGTGGTCTGACTGTCATAAAGAATAATTGCTTGATCGATCCTTTCAAGAGCAGATAATCCATTTAAATTTCCGCTAGTTGACAATTGAATTCAAAGTGCAGGATGTTAGTTCAGATAGAGAGAGTACATCAGGTTTGGGCCCAACGGGACTCCTTGACAGATCTGACCCCCACACTCGTGCATTCCAAACACTGAACCAACAGTAGCTAGGAAAAAGGTCTGAGGCCCTGGTCAGATGTTCTGTACTATATTTACATCACTTTATTAGGACTGTTTCTACACTTGTTCTCTGCTTACCATGTACAGTGGGGCAAAAAAGTATTTAATCAGCCACTGATTGTGCAAGTTCTCCTCCTTAGAAAGATGAGAGAGGTCTGTAATTTATCATGGGTACACTTCAACTATGAGAAACAAAATGAGGAAAAAAAATCCAGGAAATCACATTGTAGGGTTTTTAAAGAATTTAATTGGAAATTGTGGTGGAAGATAAGTATTCTTGTGATGCATCTCAGCATTCTTCTTCCTCCAAACACGATGAGTTGAGTTTTTATCAAAAATTTCTATTTTGATTTCATCTGACCACATGATATTCTCCCACTCCTCTTCTGGATCATCCACATGCTCTCTGGCAAACTTCAGACGGGCCTGGACATGTACTGGCTTAAGCAGGGGGGCACGCCTGGTACTGCAGGATCCGAGTCCCTCTCGGCGTAGTGTGCTACTGATGGTAGCCTTGTTACTTTGGTCCCAGCTCTCTGCAGGTCATTCATCAGGTCCCACTGTGTAGTTCTGGGATTTTTGCTAATCATTTTTGCTAATACATTTTCTTACAATTGCTCCCACAGTTGATTTATTCTCACCAACCTGCTTGCCTATTGTAGATTCACTCTTCCCAGCCTGCTGCAGGTCTACAGTTTTCTTCCTGGTGTCCTTTGACAGCTCTTTGGTCTTGGCCATGGTTGAGTTTGGAGTCTGACTGTTTGAGGCTGTGGACAGGTGTCTTTTATACAGATAACGAGGTCAAAGAGGTGCCATTCATACAGGTAACGAGTGGAGGACAGAGGAGCTTCTTAAAGAAGTTACAGGTCTGTGAGAGCCAGAAATCTTGCTTGTTTGTGGGTGACCAAATACTTACTTTCCACCATAATTTACAATTAAATTTCTTAAAAAATGTGATTTCCTGGATATTTTTTTCTCATTTTGTGTCTCATAGTTGAAGTGTAGCTATGATGAAAATTACAGATCTCTCTCATCTTTCTAAGTAGGAGAACTTGCACAATCAGTGGCTGACTAAATACTTTTTTTTGCCCCACTGTAGAAGCACCTTGTAGTTCTAGAATTACTGTAGTCTATCTGTTTCTCTACATACTTTACCCCCAATACTTTGTTCTCTAATGGTCAGGACCACCACAGGTCCGGTACTATTTGAGTGGTGAATCATCACAACTTGTGTGACTCAGGTTCGAGTCCCGGTGGTTCCTTCCGACTGGGTCGGAAATCACAGTGGGGACAGTTGGCCGTGTCGGATGGGTGGGATTGTTCCACAGCGACCCCCACTCAGCCATCAGAGAACTTGTGCCTCTCTCATGGCAGATGGTCAGTGAAAGTGTCTACGGCTCTGCCCAGGATAAGTCGGATTAAGACGAGGAGGAAAAACAAATCTAAACTTTTCAAGCCTTTTAAAGTGACAGTAACAATAAACCGGAGCAAAACTAGAGCAAAGAAAGTGTGGACTCTAGTTTTTTTCGAAATGGAATCAGATAGCTTTAAAGGATTTCCTGCCTCAGTTAATCAGATTTCGTTCAGATTAGCCTCAGTCGGATTACTCTAGCCTGACTGTGTATTCTATTCTGATTGGCCTATTAATCCAGTGACAGTGGACCACGAAGATTTTGAGTTAATTGTGACTAAGTGTGCTTGTGACCATGCCGTGTCTAGGCACCCTTTAGGGAACTCCTGCGTAACCACACATGCAAAAGAAGGAAGAAACTGAGATTTGCGTTGGTGCACCAGTGTGAAATGTGATGCCACATTTGTGAGCCATTCATAGCTTTAGGATATGAAGAATGAATGAAAGAGTCCTGTACCAGTGGGTGTCATAGCTTATTGGGTATCATATAATCTTTGCATTATATGGCTAGGCACAGTTACTCTTGTTGGGGGAGTGGTTGGCATGGTTACCTCACAGATCCCCGGTTCGATTCCCAGCCTGGACTCTGTGTGGAGTTTGCATGTTCTCTTTGCGACTGGGTGAGTTTCCTGCAGGTACTTCAGCCTCCTCCCACATTCTAAAGGCTTGTCTTGGTATACACCGGAATAAGCCAGCTCCTGGACATGGGGAAACCCTGAGGGCTTGGGTTCGAATCCCAGTTAGGGTGGGTTGCTGCATGACCCACTTTCTCTTGAGATTCAGTTCATGGACAGATGGCCTGGCATTTTTCTTTAGAATTCTCTGATAACATTCAGAATTCATTGTTCCATCAATGATGACAAGCTGTCCTGGTCCAGATACAGCAAAACAGGCCCAAACCATGATACTACCACCACCATGTTTCACAGATGGGATAAGGTTCTTATGCTGGAATGCAGTGTTTTCCTTTCTCCAAACATAACGCTTTTCTTTGAAACCAAAAAGTTCTATTTTGGTCTCATCCGTCCACAAAACATTCTTCCAATAGCCTTCTGGCTCGTCCACGGGATCTTTAGCAAACTGCAGATGAGCAGCAATGTTCTTTTTGGAGAGCAGTGGCTTTCTCCTTGCAACCCTGCCATGCACACCATTGTTGTTCAGTGTTCTTCTGATGTGGACTCATGAACATTAACATTAGCCATGTGAGAGAGGCCTCTTCAGTTGCTTAGAAGTTACCCTGGGGTCCTTTGTGGACCTCGCCAACTTTACATTACACACCTTGCTCTTGGAGTGATCTTTGTTGGGTGACCACTCCTGGGGAGGGTAACAATGGTCTTGAATTTCCTCCATTTGTACCTTTGTTTTGGTTTTCCATAACTTTTTCTCAGAAATCTCCTTTGTTCGTCCATGATACACTTCCCACAAACATGTGAAGAAGAAAAAAAAAAAAAAAAAAAACATGTTGAGAAGAGAGAAGAGCGACTTTGATAGATCACACCTGTGAGTCTTTCCATTGATTGAAAACACCTGACTCTAATTTCACCTTCAAATGAACTGCTAATCCTAGAGGTTCACATACTTTTGCCACTCACTAATATGTAATATTGGATCATTTTCCTCAATAAATAAATAATCAAGTATAATATTTTTGTCTTATTTGTTTAACTGGGTTCTCTTTATCTACTTTTAGGACTAGTGAAAATCTGATGTTTGAGGTCATATTTATGCAGAAATATAGAAAATTCTAAAGGGTTCACAAAGTTTCAACACCACTGTAAATGAAAACTTTGGTGCAGGTTGTGTTATTTAAGCAGGGAGGTTCCTGAGTTTTGCGTTAGGTCCTATGCGCTTGGCCCTCGTTTTCGTGTGGGACAATCAGGGACTGTACTCAATTGGGATGTGATGAAGGCAGCATCTGGTGTTTAACCATAAGTACGTTTAAGCTGGAAGATTAGTGGTGTGTTTCAGTACTTACATGTGGTTTTGGCAAACTGATACGTCAGTGGCTTCCAGATTCCAGCGAAGGGCTGTTCTGATACCGTGAAGAGCAAAGATAAACACCGGGCATGGTCAGACCTTTTGTGATTTCCCATCACTTGAAGTCTGCTGGTACAAATGTTGACCACAAAACAAATCAAGTCAAATGTATTTCTGTAGTGCGTTTTACTACGGAGCATTCTCTAAAGCAGCTTTACAAATATTTAGGCCCACAGCCACAATCGAGCGAGCCTAGGACGACAGTGGCACGAAAATCTCCCCAAGTGTTAGAAGGAAGAAACCTTGGGTCCAAGACTCAAAAAGGGACCCAAACGTCCTTTCGTATTTTATATGTAAGAATTAAACTAAGTTATATAATCAGTACATTTATAGTGGTAGTTTAAATACAGAGAAGCTAGATGCAGAAATTAAGAAACCATGCATTTAAAGAAAATATAATTCAATTAAAATATGGAGACTAATACATTAAAAATAGTACAATGTTATGAAGAATATAATACAACAGAGAATATCAAACTTTGAATTATACCCCAATATTATTTATTAAGGTACTGGTAGCGGTTAAGGTACTAGACTATGGACCAGAAGGTCCAGGGTTCAAATCCCACCTCTGCCAAGCTGCAGCTGTTGGGTCCTTGAGCAAGACCCTTAACCCACAATTGCTTGGATTGTAAGACTGCATCAATTGTAAGTCGCTCTGGATAAGGGTGTCTGCTAAATGCTGTAAATATAAATATATAATAAATAAAATTATATTATTTATACTAATTATATTATATATCTATATCATTGTGTCCCTAAAAGGAATGAAAACATATAAACTGAGTGAGTATGTGTTGACCAAAAGTAACACGATTATGCAATTATGGTGGCTAAATATTTTTTGTCGCCATCATTTCTAGAAATGTCAAAATTTATTTCTGTAGTGCTTTTGAGAAGAGAGCATGGTCTCGGTAGCAGCTTCCAAAAATCTGTTGAGAGAGTCTAGGGTGACAGTTGGCAAGGAAAAACTCTCTAAATATTATACGGAAGAAACCTTGGGAGGACCAAGACTCAAAGGGACCCAAACTTCTTGCGGCCCTGGATTATATCTGTAAGAAATAAAACTGAATTACCTAATTAATACATTTATAATAATAGTTTTTTAGTAGTTAAAATATAGCTATATTCAAATAAAGGCTATAATGAATGAAGAAGAAAGATGCAATATTATGGAGATTATAATACCCACACCCACTGTGTAAATAAGATGTGTTGTCAAGAACCTATGTCCAAGTTGGCAGTCCGGTGGCGTAGTGGCAGTTTGCTAGGCCCACCACTATGGGCACCCAGGTTTTGAACCCCACCTGTGCCTTCCAGCTGGGTTGAACATTGTTCAGTTGTGGGGAGGGTCCAGGACACTTATCAGGGTTGAAGTATGGCAAAAAAAACCACGTCCGGGTGAAGACAGAACAGTAATCCAGTTTTTCAGTCCTTGTTCTGTCTCTTCATGCGGCTTAATCACAGAGCGAACTTCTCTTTGTGCATTAGAGAAGGGAACATCTGGGCATGTTGTGGTGAGCTTTTTGTAGGATTAATTCGAAAGGCCAAAATTGCACTCGATGAGCAATGTGCTCGTGAGTGCGAAGTACAGATCCGTGGTGAGAGAGAAACCAGTCTGTTATGTTTTCTTATTCATTGCTTTTGTCCGGTTTTGTTCACGAGGATCCGTGGTTTTGTGCAAGAGGAATGCGTTGTCCGGCCTCTTGCTTTTCCAAGGCTGAATGGTTTTAAGACGGAAGGAGGCCACATTCCAGCAGGATAAGGCAGTACGTTTGGCCTTATTATTATGCTGAATTAGTGTAAGAAAATTACACATGACGTTTGATTTGAAACGGCTCTAGTTTATTTTTTCTTATCTGTAGACAGCCGTTTGTTACGGTAGGTCAGCGTTTGGAATGAGTGTCGTCCTTGTTTTCGTATTTTTAGCTATGTGATGGATAGCCTTGCCAAATAACCACAAGTCATTTCATTAAAACTTCCTGGCAGCCTTCTCAGGAGGGTGGTTGGGTAACGTCTTCAGTTCCTCCTTCCTGCCCATCCGAAATCATGTCGGTGGAGCATCTTGAAGCCGTCGAGCCACTTCCAGGCTGCTGAATCAGATGTGGACGTGTTTCAGAATGGGGGAATGTCCGCCCTCACCTCGCACAGCCTCAGGGCAATCCCCTTCCCCTAACCGAGACCGTGACTGACAGGTTCCGCGTTTGATATCAGCCCGCCGTTTAGACCTGTACGCCCCAGGCAAAAATCAAGGGGTTATCACACATTTCCAAGTGAAGAGGATTTCGCGTGGATCATTCATGTTCAGCTCAGACAGGTTTTTCAAATGCGCTTGGTTGAGATTGAGAGGAAATCCAAACGCAGCCGTCAGAGAAAACGAGGAGGGAAAGAAAACACCAGAGTTACATGCGCTCGTTTCTTACAGCTTGTACCGCTTCTCCGGTCAACTTCCCGGCTCTACTCTGAAAAACAGAACAGAAACAGGGAAATAGGCTGCCACCTGTTAAAATGTAAAGACAGTTTCTGACTCCATAAATGTTTCTGAGAGCAGGAGAGACAGAGTCTGAGAGGGTCTAACAGCCAGAGTGAGAGAGTCTGAGAGCGGGAGAGTCTGAGAACCGGGAGTGAGAGAGTCTGAGGGGAGCTGACAGTGAGAGTCTGAGAAAGTGAGTGACAGAGTCTGAGAGAGTCTGACTGAAGGGAGAGACAGTCTAGAGTGGGAGTCTGAGAGTCTTGAGAGTGAAGAGTGTGAGAGTCTGACAGCGAGAGTGAGAGAGGGTCTGAGAGCGGAGAGTCTGAAAAATGAGGAGTGAGAGAGTCTGACAGTGGGAGAGACACATTCTAGAGAGGGAGTGAGGGAGTCTGACAGTGAGAGAGTCTGAGAAAGTGACAGCGGCAGAGACAGAGTCTGAGGAGAGTCTGACTGAAGGGAGAGACGTGTGAGAGAGTCTTGAGAGTGGGACAGTGAGAGTCGGTCTGAGAGAGTCCTGAACAGTCGTGGTGAGAGTCCTGAGAGCGAGAGAGACATTCTGAGGAGTGGGAGTGAGATGTCTGACAGCGAGAGAGTCTGAGTCCCGATACAGATGTCGCGAGAGCGGGAGAGAGAGTCAGAGCTGGAGTGGGGTGAGAAGAGTCTTAAAAAGGGAGTGAGATCGAGAGCGGGAGAGACATTCTGAGAGTTGGGAGTGAGAGGGGAGTCTGACAGCGAGAGAGTCCGAGACCGAGGCCGATAGCGGGAGAAGCGTCAGAGCTGAGAATGGTGGTGAGAGAGTCTGAAAAGGGAGTGAGAGTCTGAGAGCGGGAGAGACATTCTGAGAGTGGGAGTGAGAGAGTCTGACAGAGAGAGAGTCTGAGTCCGAGACAGAGTCCGAGAGCGGGAGAGAGAGTCAGAGTCTGAGAGTGGGGGTGAGAGAGTCCCCTGACCCGCAGGAGAGATACAGAGTGAGAGAATCCTTTGAGTGGGAGTGAGAGAGAGTGCAGAGCGGGAGTGAGAGAGTTCTGACAGCGAGAGAGGACAGTTCTGAGAGAGTCCCTGAATGTGAGTGAGAGAGTCTGACAGCAGGAGAGATGGAGTCTGAGAGACTCATTGCAATTTTCTTGGCCGCTTCCGATTTAAAAGAGAAAACAACCAAAAAAAAAATTGTCAGATTACACACACCAAAGTTTCAGTCGATTCCAACAACTCACTCTTGGTGAATTAATCCTTTCTTGTAAATATTGAATATTGAATATTTAATTTACCTTCTCTGTATTTAAACTAAACTAAATATTTGTTTATTAGATAACTTGGTGTAATGGCTTGACACATCATCTAAAGCAGCCCAGAGGTCCCCTAGTCCCTTTTTCAGTCTGGGTCCTCCCTCGGTTTTCTTTCTTTATAAGTTCTTTATGAGGAGTTTTTCTTTGCCACTGTCACACTAGGCTTGCTCAGTTTGCACTTGGGATTAGAGAATAGAAGGTATAATTGTAATTCTCCATTGTCGAAAGAACTATAGAAACAAATCTGACTTTGACTTCGATTCATCAAGTGGCAAACTTTACTGAGGTTTGGTTTCATTTTGACCTTTCTGTGGAAGCCTTGCTGTCTGAAATGTACCTCCCTCAGCCATCGTTCCTAGAAAACAGCTTTGTTTGGACAACCATTTGCTCCCAGATCTGGAGTCTCCTCAGATATACTCTAATAAATGACAAGACAGACTTTGAAAACACCAACCCAGATGTTTAAGACGTGTCTTATATGGTGTGTAACGTGCATGAGTGTGCTTGTGGTTGTTGTTGATGGCTAGATAAGCTGGCAGAGGCTTTGAATGTGCGAGATAATTTTTTTTTACTGTGCGGTTAGAGCATTTAGTCTAACACATCAGGTGAAAAATAGCAATTTAACCCCAAAAGTGTGTCTTGCGTGTCAGTTTTGCTCCCATCCTCGCCTGCATCGCTCCCCTCTGGTGTATCCGGTGTCGGGCCTGGGACCGAGCTGGCCTTCTTGATCAGGTTACGGAGCTGAAAAGCTATCGGTGATTGGTCGGCGACGTTGCTGTTTGCACAATTCGCTGTACAGTTGGAGGCTTCGAGGAAGAATGTCGGAAGCTGCCCCTAAGCTACTTGCCCATGCACACACCACACATACCTTTCTCACGTTGTTTATTCTTTAGTAAGAAACGTTGGACCTGCCCAGGCCCATTCCTGCACCTCACGCATCAGACTCTGTTTGTTTGAGGGCAGGAAGTCTTTTTCATGACCGCACTGTAAGCCTGACTGATGAGCTTGGGTAAACAGGTGTTTGTTTGCATGGGAATGAACACTTTAAATAAATTCGGGGCCAGTCTTGGGCCACTTTTAGTATTTTGGAAATGTAGAATGGAAACCAGTTTGTGAAGAGAGCACCTTTTTATGTTTTCTGACAGTTGCTCTCTAAATCTAGCCGCTGATTTTCTATCCAAAATTGGAATTTTTTGGCCGCTTCCAATTAAAAAAAAAAATAATAATAATAATTTGGCCGATTCCGAAATGGTAATATTCCACTATTGTAATCATTTACATATTTCATCTAAAGTTTCAGTCTTCTTGGTGAATTATTTTTCCTGTTAATGAGTGCTTGTTCTCCCTGATAATATTTATTTAGCTTTGGCGTTTGAGGACGTTTAGGGTTAATTTTTTATGGATTTTTTTTTAACCACTCCAATATTTAGGTTTTTATGTGTTTTTCTTTAAGAAAATAACTATAATTAAACAAATAATAGCCATTTAACGAAATTGCTTGCTATAACACCTCAAAAATAATACACAGTAAATTAAATTTGTAAAAAATAAGGAAAGGTTCAGGGTGCATACTTCATAACTATAAATAAAAGTGAAATTTGGAGCTTAAAGGCAATCTCAGTGTACTTTTCAAGTGTAAATGACCATTACCAAGAGCACTAACTCGACCCCATACCATGACAGAGCCTGGATTTTGGACTTGTTCCTCATAATAGTCTTGGCAGTGTTTTTCATCTTTGGTCCGGAGCACACGGCGTCTATTTTATCCAAAAAAGATGTGGACTACTGATGGGTCTGACCACAATACTCGTTTCCATTGTGTGATGGTCCATCCCAGATGCCTCCGAGCCCAGAGAAGTTGACGCCGCTTCTGGACATAAGAATTCTTTTTGGCACAGTAATGTTTTAAGTGGCATTTGTGAATGTAACTGTATTGTAGTGCTTGATAAAGGTTTGATAAAGTAATCCCTTGCCCATGTGGTTCTATCAGCTATTGATGAATGACGGTTCTTGATGCAGTGCCGTCTGAGGGACGGGAGATCACAGGTCTTCAGTTTAGGCTTTTGATCTTGCCCATTATGCACTGAAATTCCCCCAGATTCCATGAATCGTTTAATGATATTATGCACTGTAGAAGGAGAAATATGGAAATCCCTTCCAGTCTTTCTTTGAGAAACATTGTTTTTAATCAATTCAATAATTTGACACATTTGTTGATAAACTGGAGATCCTCTGCCCATCTTCACTCCTCAAAGACTCAGGCTTTAGTGGATACCTCTTTTGTATCAAATCATGATTATAATCACCTGTTTGATATCACATTTCATTTTTTACCTCATTACTAGCCCTAAATTTCCCAACCATTTTTGGAACGTATTGCAGGCCTGAAATGCAGGAATGGATGTTTATTAACAAAAGAAATGAAGTTGACCAGAAAAAAAAACACGAAATATCTCAGGTCCATACTGCCTGCAATGCAATAAAAGTCAAAGGTGGTTTTGTTTTATATGCATAGGTTTTTAAAGGGCAACTGTGTGTATTTTGATTTCGTCATATCTTGTTCCTTGTCAGTGGCAGACAGTATTATTATATTATCAGAATTTCAGCTTGCGTGTAAAGCAACACTGTGAATGATGTTAAACTATTAAAAGGCATAACCAAAAAAAACACAATGAAAATAGATTGCTGGAAATGTAGAAATCAATCATGTGACTGGTGGGAGTAAAACGGGAAGCCAGCTGTGGGGGAGGACACACACACACACTACAAGGCACTATTACAGTAAGGTTTCAGGACCAATAGGGTCGAATTCACAGTCTTTGTAGAATAATAAATGATTAACAGAACAACTTCATCCTTTTCCAGGACGTATGAATATTCATAAATATGAAATCTATAAACACAGCCTGGATTCTTGCTGTTCCATAACAGCAGGCCGGCATTAGTATTGTCGTAGGCTCAGGGATTTAGGCTTGATCGTTGCACAAAAGCTAGAGAGCAAATGACTATCAAGGCAGGATAATAGATTTATAATAGGTTGTATTTGACACTGCATAAGGCATTATATGCATTAATGGAGTTGTATTGTACAGGTGCTCCCTGATTTACAGCAGTGCTTAAGTTTCTGAACCCTTTAGAACTTTCTATATTTCTGCATAAATATGTAAAACATCATCAGATTTTCACGTCCTAAAAGTAGATAAAGAGAACCCAGTTAAACAAATGAGACAATAATATTATACTTGGTCATTTATTTATTGAGGAAAATGATCCAATATTACATATTAGTGAGTGGCATACAAGTATGTGAACGTCTCGTATTAGCAGTTAATTTGAAGGTGAAATTAGAGTCAGGTGTTTTCAATCAATGGGATAAAAAAAAAAAAAAAAAGAGTTGTTGACGCTCAGGATGTACAAGGTTACAAAACCATCTCTAAAGAGTTTGGACTCCACCAATCCACAGTCAGACAGATTGTGTACAAATGGAGGACATTCAAGACCATTGTTACCCTCCCCAGGAGTGGCAGACCAACAACGATCACTCCAAGAGCAAGGCGTGTAATAGTTGGCGAGGTCACAAAGGACCCCAGGGTAACTTCTAAGCAACTGAAGGCCTCTCTCACATTGGCTAATGTTAATGTTCATGAGTCCACCATCAGAAGAACACTGAACAACAATGTGTGCATGGCAGGGTTGCAAGGGAAAGCCACTGCTCTCCAAAAAGAACATTGCTGCTCGTCTGCAGTTTGCTAAAGATCCCGTGGACGAGCCAGAAGGCTATTGGAAGAATGTTTTGTGGACGGATGAGACCAAAATAGAACTTTTTGGTTTAAAGAAAAGCGTTATGTTTGGAGAAAGGAAAACACTGCATTTCAGCATAAGAACCTTATCCCATCTTTGAAACATGGTGGTGGTAGGAATCTTGGTTTGGGCCTGTTTTTTGCTGCATCTGCGCAGGACGGATTGTCATCATTGATGGAACAATGAATTCTGAATGATATCAGAGAATTCTAAAGGAAAATGTCAGGACATCTGTCCATGAACTGAATCTCAATAGAAGGTGGGTCATGCAGCAAGACAACGACACTAAGCACACAAGCCGTTCTACCAAAGAATGGTTAAAAAAAGAATAAAGTTTCATGTTTTGGAATGGCCAAGTCAAAGTCCTGACCTTATCCAATGGAAATGCTGTGGAAGGACCTGAAGCGAGCAGCTAATGGTGAGGAAACCCACCAACATCCCAAGAGCTGAAGCTGTTCTGTACGAGGAATGGGCTAAATTTCTTCAAGCTGGGTGTAGGACTGATCAACAGTTACAGGAAACGTTTAGTTGCAGTTATTGCTGCACAGGGGGGTCACACCAGATACTGAAAGCAAAGGCTCACATAGTTTTGCCACTCACTAATATGTAATATTGGATCATTTTCCTAATAATTCCTAATCATTTCCAAATAAATGACCAAGTATAATATTTTTGTCTCATTTGTTTAACTGATCACTTATCACTGATGGTCCGGGGTTCAAATCCCACCTCTGTCAAGCTGCCACTGTTGTTGCTGTTGCAAGTTCCTTAACAAACAGTTGCTTGGTTTATAGGATTATATCAGTTGTAAATGGAGATATTATGATATTAGGATTGAAAATTAGCTGGATCGGGTATTGGAAAATTAGACTGATCCATTCGCTTTAATTTCGCGACACGAGCCACTCCATACATCACTATCCCCAACAAGTGCAACGTTTGCAAAACAAATATTGTAAGGGGTGGTGGTATACGACATTAACATTACCAATTAATAATATGTTAAGAAGATGTTTGACTTCTTCATTTTGAGTTTGAATGCTTGTTATTTATTATAATGACATATAAATAGCAATTTAGTACATTTCTATCGGTGTTATATTTGTTTTACAAAGTTAGTAAAGTCGTATTTAAGTCAATACTGACGCGTTAAGTCTCTCCCACATGGCGAGGTATATGGTTTGTCAATTTAGCAATGGTTTATGTCTTGTTATTTATGTATCGGTATCGGAACTGAAAAGGTCACTCTGGATACCATGCGGTTAAACAGTTCACCCCTGTATCGGTGCGTACCTGGCTAAGCACAAGCTTTCAATAGAATTTAGTCACCAAAGCGTCTGCTGGAAGCGCGGCTTTTATTAATAGCAGCGGTAATGCAGGTGCAGACCGTGAAAAAAGAGCAACACAGGAAACGCCAGTTCCACGTCTCGCTTTGCTATACCCCCTCTCACGCTGAAAGCTCGGTGCAGACCACGTCTGCAGATGCAAAGTGTGTGATGGTGCTACATGAAAGCAAAGGGGTCTAACTGAACAGACACGCTTTCCTAGGTGTGTTCATGTGTTTTCTACCACACCATTTACCTACCTCAATCGTGATTTAATATCTGTGTTCGAGCCGCCATAACAACTTGTGTAACTGTGGATTCCGCCACCAGCTGGAGGCATTATGCTGAACAGTGGGACCAGAAAGAAATCTCTAAGGGACTGCGGTGGTGAAGCAGCTAAAGTACTGGACTGTGAACCTGAAGGTCCAAGGGTTCAAGTCCAACATCTACCACTGTTGGGTCCTTGAGCAAGACCCACAATTGCTTGGATTCTAAGATTCAGTGCTGTTCGTGCCAGAGTTGTAACCCTATGCTATCTGACTTTCGATGTGCTCTTTGGGGTGCTTCCTTATAATGTGATTGAACTGCTTTGCGTAGTTGGTCACGTCCAAACGAATTCTGAGCCTGGGCTTTTTTTGGTTAATTATATGTGTGATACAGAACCACAATCTGGACTGGTGAATGAGGGGATGGTAGGGGTTGCTAAAACACTTTGGGATGCCATGTCGGTGTTTGCAGCACAAGGAATAAAATGCGCCGCTCATAATCTCTCAGTTAAGGCGGTTTGCAGAGTCACTTTAGTCGTTCACGATCTCAAATTGTCATATCGCTCAGCCCTAGGTAGGCGGACCAAAGGCCTCCTGAGTCATTTTAGGTTTGACAGTGAATGTAGAGAAACCAGCTAAGCATATCTCCACAAGAAATCATGGACATGGGCACCCATTTTCTGAATATTCACTCTCCGAGTCTGAACCATTTAACAGAATTGAATAATGAGTGCTGACTTTAAGGTTATACTGTTACCTATTTTTGGGAGTGCCTGACTGGTCCAAGTCATTCTTAGTTCCCTTATGAATTTTCTTTTCTGCAAAGTAAGTGGGGCAGAGAACAAAAGCTGACTGAAAAAAAAAAATACTCCGCAAGATCGTTCTTCCTCATTTGTATGGAAAAGACTCAACATCTGTCTATCTGCCAACCTTTAGCAAGTCAAACCTCCCTAGAGCCAGACATTTTGTCTCATTTATTTAGACAGCAGGAAATGTGTTCAGCCAAGACTCGGCTGTCTAGGTTTCATCTGTCGTTCGCACTTCTTATGGGTGATTCATCCCGGTCTTTGTGAGAAAACTCTCATCCTCCACTTGTCCACACGTCAGATGTGCTAAAGTAACGGAGAGCTTTGTGGCTGTGTAGTGGAGGCTGAAAGCACCTAACCACCACCTTCATTCATTTGATGCAATTATCCCAAAGAGTCCCTAAATACAAGGTAAACTGTGAACTTCTGTGACTGGGATCCAGAACCTGTCGTCACTGGTGTAACTGCTTAACAAGCACGGGACTTCGTGATCAGTGATGTAATCTAACCTCACTTGGACCCCATTTTCCCTTTTACATAGCATAGAAGTGTGTATGTGTGTGTGTGTGTGGTGTGTTGTGTGTGTGTTGTATGTGTATAAATTGTTTTGATGTTCCGAAACACTTAAAGTGTGACTTAGTCAGGGAAGGGGCAAACACTTTTTCACACCTCTATGTATATGTGTGTGTGTGTGTATGGTGTGTGTTTGTGTGTTTGTGTGTGTGTGTGTATGTGTATATGTGTATGTGTGTGGTGTGTGTGTGTATATACACACACCACACACACACACACACACACACACACACATATACATAAGGTGTGAAAAAGTGTTTTGCTCCTTCCTGCTTTTTTTTTTTTTGCATGTTTCTCACACTTAAGTGTTTCAGAACATCAAACCATTTTAAATATTAGTCAAAGACAAACACAAGTCAACAGAAAAATGCAGTTTTTTAAAATGAAGGTGTTGTTTATTAAGGGAGAAAAAAATCCAAAACTCCTTGTTTAAAACATAACTAAACTAACGGTTTATCACACCTGAGTCCACTGTCTCTCTAGCCAAACCTGTTTCTCAATCAGGACATCACTTAAAACAGTGGTGAACCTTCTCAGGAGTGGCCGGCCGACCAAAATTACCCCAAGAGCGCGGCGGCTACTCATCCAAGAGATCACAAAAATACCCCACAAACAACATCCAAAGAACTGCAGGCCCTCACTTGCCTTAGTTAAGGTCAGTGTTCATGCCTCCACCATAAGAAAGAGACTAGGCAAAAAATGGCCTGCATGGCAGAGTTCCAAGACGAAAACCACTGCTGAGCAAAAAGAACTGTGGCTAGCCTAGTATTTAAGGTACACATCTTAATGCCCAGAAGGTCCATGGGTTCAAAATCCCACCTCTGATCTGCCAAGCTTCCACTGTTTGGTGAGCAAGACCCTTAATCCACAATTGCTTGGATTGTAAGATTGTACCAATTGTAAGTCGCTCTTGATAAGGGCGTCTGGTAAACTGCTGTAAAATGTAAACATTAAAGCTCGTCTCAGTATTTCCAGAACACATCTTGATGATCCCCAAGACTTTTTGGAAAACATTCTGTGGACTGATGAGACAAAAGTTGAACTCTTTGGAAGGTGTGTGTCCCATTACATCTGGTGTAAAAGTAACACAGCATTTCAGAAAAAGAACATTATAGCAGCAGTAAAAATATGGGGGTGGTAGTGTGATGGTCTGGGGGGCTGTTTTGCTGCTTCAGGACCTGGAAGACTTTGCTGTGATAAATGGAACTATGAATTCTGCTGTCTACCAAAAAAAAAAATCCTGAAGGAGAATGTCCGGCCATCTGTTGGTGACCTCAAGCTGAAACGAACTTGGGTTCTGCAGCAGGACAATGGTCCAAAACACACCAGCAAGTCCAGCTCTGCATGGCTGAAGAGTGGCGTAGTCAAAGTCCTGATCTGAATCCTATTGAGATGCTGTGGCATGGAGAAAAGGCCGTTCATGCTGGAAAACCCTCCAGTGTGGCTGAATTACAACAATTCTGCAAAGATAAGTGGCCAAAATTCCTCCACCAACAACGCTGTAAAAGACTCATTGCAAGTTATGGCAAACGCTTGTTTGCAGTTGTTGCTGCTAAGGGGGCAATCACTTTTTCACACAGGGCCATGTAGGTTTGGATTTTTTTCTCCTGTAATAATAAACACCTTCATTTAAAAACTGCATTTTGTGTTTATTTTTGTGTTGTCTTTGATTAATATTTAGGTTAATAATTGGTTATAATTGGGGGGGGGGGGGGGTTTGATGTTCAGTGTGACAAACGTGCAGAAAAATAGGAAATCAGGAAGTGGGCAAACACTTCTTTTTACACCACTGTGTGTGGTGTGTGTTGTTGTGTGTGGTGTTGTGTGTGTGTGTGTGTGTAGTGTATGTATGTTATGCATGTATGTATGTAATGTATGTGTGTGGTGTGTGTGTGTATGTATGTGGTGTGTATATATAATATATATATATATATATATATATATATATATATATATATATATATATATATATATTATATATATATGTATGTATAATATATATATATCACACACACACACACACACACTGAAATAGAGACTGAGTGAGTTTCTGCATTATTTCGTCCAGTAAACAGAGGCTCTGGTATCCTCCAGCAGGTGTGTTGTTGTGGCATGGCATCCTCAATCAACAGGAAGGGGGGAGGGGGTGTTGGGGCCTCTGATGTGGTCTGAGTAAAGACAAGGGCTGCTGGCTCTGTGCTCTCTCTGGCTTTAGCTTTAGCCTCCTTGCCTTTGTTAGCTTTGTCAAATTCCGCATATTCAGAAGGGTGATGTTGTTTTAAACGTCTTATTAAATTTGTTGTTCCAAACGTTGTCGGTGGTGTTCTTCCTAGTGATGCAGAGATATGGATTTTTACAGTTGTCATCATTGGTCCAATATTAGAATATTAGCTGATATTAAAACGATATTTATTACATATTTATAAAGGAATATTTATTTGGGATGGGTAAAATATCTAATGTAGCTGAGCGTGTAGTTATGACTGAGAAGCCCCAAGAAACACCATAACTGCATACATAAGTGTACTCACACTTAATTGTACTTGTTACTGCGTGTACCAGTTCAATAAAAAAAAAAAAGAATGATTTTGGAGTTTGTTTGTCTTATCGGCCGGCCTTTATGTGGCTGGGAATTTCTGCTGTGTTACTTGAACATGACTCGTGTATTAACCAAGAGGTCTTTCAGAAAGGCAAAGCAGCGTTTTGCTTGTTTAGGAGTGGCCTCTTATCCTCGTTCTGATCTTGTTGTAAACTAATTTCTACACCTCAGGATGGGTTGTAGGGTATTTTTGAGGTAACGCCCTTAAAACCTGTGTAGAAGCACAATCAGAAAACCTTACCAGCATGTACTATGAATTCAGATTTGCACACCGGTTTAGTGGTTTGTGGGAGAACGGTTAGGTTGGTTTATAATCACACACACACACACACACACCCCTCCACCCTCTCGCATGATGGGGTGCTCACATAAAAGGAACAACACCCTGCATCTGTGAGACTGACACAAGGACTCGCTGTGTCATAAATACTTTGTGTACAGTCTGCACTTATTAAAATTCGTGTGTGTGTCTGTGTGAGAGCCTGGCACTTGCCTTTTGTGTCATGCTTTAGTGGTGAAGCTGGTGTGTGTACAGATCGTGCACGGCTTGCAGCAGCCCATGCTTGTGGTACTGTACATCCTGTTGGCCTCCGTCTGTGCTGCTCTTGCTTCATTTGTGAATAAACTCGCGGGTGCTGGCTCGCAGCGTGCAAGAGCAGAAAGCATGCACCGAAAGATGCAAAGGTGTGACCTTACTGACTTTCCCAAATGTTTAGAGAAGTCTAAAGGCAGCACCGTCTCGCTACTTGATTGCTTTTGTACGCCAGTGGCCATGGGACCGATTTGAAACCTGAATTCAGCAGTTAAGAGGCGTGTCCCAATATTTTTGTCCTGTGAATGTAATAGTCGAGTTCATCCCCAACTGAAGAAGTATTGCTGAAAATAAACATTCCCCTCACATTGATAGCTAAAATGATGATGCAATACGTTTGCCTCCAAGGACTTCACCAAAAACTCCGGAACATCAGAGCTCTCTACATTTGAGAGGAACCCTGTCAAACAAGCAGCACTTCAAAAGAAGCACAGCTCTGTGGTTCTGATGGTTGTTGGAATGCTGAAATGTTACACAGCTCCCTCATATCGACCATCCTGTGCTCATCCCCCTTAACTAGTGATGTAGAGCCCTAATGCGAGACTAACAGAACCATGTTAACATGCCCAGGCTTTCCTGTCATTGTAAGGGCATTTGGTCCTCACATGTATAGCAAAACAATTTACACACACACACACACACACACACACACACACTCACACACTTGTATTACATTTCTCTCTCTCTCTCTCACTCACTCACACACACAAACATACACACCCTGTAGTATTAAATTTCTGTCTCTCTCTCTCACACACACACACACTCTCTCTATCGTATTACAATCCTGTCTGTCTCTCTCTCACACACACACACACCCTCTATCGTATTACAATCCTGTCTGTCTCTCTCTCTCTCTCTCTCTATCTCTCTCTCTCTCTCACACACACACACACACACACACACACACACACACACACACACACACACAGTTGTATTACATCTGTCTCTCTCTCACACACACACACACTGTAGAACCTGCAAAACGGTTTGGTCCTCACAAGTATAGAAATACATGTACACACACACTCTGTCTGTCTTACATTTCTGTGTTCTCTGTCTCACACACACAGAGTTATATTATATTTGTGTCTGTCTTTTTGTCTCTCTCTCTCTCTCTCTCTCTCTCTCTCTCTCTCTCACATTTGCACACAGTAGTATCTCTGTCTCTCTCTGTCACAAACACCCACACATGCACTCGGTTCTATTACATGTCTGTCTCACACACACCCTCTTGTATTACATTTTTCTCTCTCTCTCTCTACCTCTCTCTCCACACACACACACGTTATATAATTTCTACCGCTCTTCCATTGAGGATGTATTACTGTAGCTAAATAACTCCAGCACAAACCTTAACCTTTGTAACCTAAAGCACGTGCCTTTTCAGTTCCTCAAATAAAAGTCTGGTTTGTGTAAATGCAGTTTGTTTGTTAGGTCCGGTCTCGGTGCTAAGTTTTTGTTCAGGTATTGCCGCCTTCATGAAGACATTCAGTCCTCAGAAATATAGGAATGCACGCGCACGTACACGCATGCGCTGAGTCATCGGGCTCAGTTAATGGACTTGAACTCTTGTTGCGGCAGCGCGAGACACGGCTTTGACTCACAATACATTAACTTCAGCCTGTGTGTCACGATGACGTCGGAAAGCCTCGTTTCAGGGAAGGCGCTGGGCTCGACAGGTGACTGCGCGCGCGCCGGGGTTTCAGTTCAGCCCTTAAGCGACGGATGCTGCGCCAAACGGGCGCTTAAAAGGAAACGTGCACGGGTGTCTTTTGGCAAAAGGCAAATCATAAGCGTTACCTCAGTAACTCTCGGGAGCGGCCAGCAGTTTCAATTTGGACCAGTTAGCGGTTGTTTTAATGCGAGTGGAACCCGCTGTTCAATCAGGTGTTAATTGGCTGAGAGACATTTTCTGCCTTGACTTTATTGACGAAAACGGCACTCTGACCGACGCTCTATAAGTATTAATCCGCGGCACACACGTAACCTAGCAACAACGCCCGCCAGAAAAAAGCCGCCAAGTTATAATGAGTAAAACACTGCCGAAATTAAAGCTATAATTAGTTTATAAAAATATATTGGTTTTGAAAACGATATTAATTTGGAAGATGAAGCTATTAATGACCAACCTGAGCCAAAGGTTCATCAAAAGCTCTGGAAAAGCGAAACGATATCACCTTTATATTTCTTACTGACGAGATTAACATTAAGAGCTACATCATACAAATTTATAATCTCTAATCAAACGGGATCCTAGACTGTGGTTAGAACACGGGATCTCACTCAGATTTGCTTCAGTCAGTAGAATAGTCGATCTTAGTAGCAGCCTGCCTTATAAACCCCACCCATTTTATCTGCTGAATGTAAATAAACTTTCTTTTTAATCAATTAAAACTTACCAAATCGATATATTTGTGTTTGTCTGTATAATAAACCGTTATGGGTCATTCTGTTCGTCGACTTTAATGACTGAAGGGCTAGCCGTGGGGGAACGATAGAATGGGACTATTTTACCTCGCGGAAGGCTGATAAACAAATCGTTTTTTCTGTCTCTGTCTTAAAATCGAACAATAAATGGCGATCACGGAACTGTGGTGTAATCGCAGTAATGTTCTCGAGGTCATGCTTTAACGTGAGATATTGGCACGGGTGTTCTGATCACCTCGCATCACACCCGTGCCAATATCTCACATTAAAGCACCACCTCGTGTACTATTGCTTCAATAAATAACGATACTTGTGGTTCTTTTGCGTACCTTGTGCCGTTGTTACAAATATGCAGCTCCTTCCGAAGGACCAAGGCTTCAGAAGTAAAACTATGCACCAGAAATCTCTTCACTGGGCTGGGGGTGGAGATCATCCTGAACTGGGAGATGGAAGAAGCCTATAGTGCCTGTGTGATATAACTGGCCGTGTCTGGGGTCACTCACCGGCCCCTTTAGTAGGTACGCTTGTTGAAGTTCACACCGACAATCAGAATGGGGAAGAAAGGTGGTTTAGGTGACTGACTGTGGCATGGATGTTGGTGCCAGACTGGCTCCACTGCTGATCTGCTGGGATTTCCGTGTCCAGCCATCTCTAGGGCTTACAAAGAATGGTTCAGAAATGGAGAAAATATCCAGTGAGGGCAGTTCTCTGGGTGAAAATGCCTTGTTGATGCCAGAGGAAAATGGCCAGGCTGGTTCGGACTTGGTGTGAAGGTATCACTACGTTAAAAATGGTATCCATTTTTACTCGGTGTGAAAAGGCCTCAACTCAAATAACCACTCGTTACAACCGCTGGTATGCGGAAGAGCATCCTCTTAAACCTTAAAGCGGATGGGCCACAGCAGCATCAATGTTTCCGGCACCTTGTTCAAGCTGTGCCATGAAGAATGAAGGGAGGCCTGTAGACAAAAAGCAGGTCTAACCCTGTGTACCTAAAAAAGTGACCGGAGATTGTGTATGGAACTGTTATAGAAACATTATATTTTCTGAAACCAGCAATCTTAATGACTTCAAACAACATGTATCATTCATTTGTACAATACATTGCACATTTGTGGCTATATTATGCAGCTGTAAGTTTAAAAGTTTGTATTACAGTGCCTTTAAGTGTATAGTTATGGTTATAGTAAATATTTCTAAGTTATAAACACATGTCCTACATACAATTGTATTTCCAATAACCAATATGTTGCACTGTCATTATCTATAACGTATTTCGCACCCCTTTGGTATGCTTTACCAGTGCATGGTGCCGGTCACTAGATGGCAGCAGAGTGCATATGAAAGCTTGCTGTTTTCACATCGGACCAGTTTCTTTCTGTTCCTGACTCTGTTTATTAGACTGTGAAAGAACACAATCATAAATCATACGCTGGTACTCAGGAGACTTCATAAATGTGAGCCGCCTAGATGGTTGTGTGTGTGTGTGTGTGATGCCTAGAGTAGAGAAACACTACTATAGCCTCTAACACACTTCGGGCCAATTTGTGGTACTTTTAAGATCTTTATTGTTAGAATGGTTATTTGTAATGAACATTTGTAAATGATGGGGTGTAATGATGCACTCTGGTCACGATTTGATTCACGATTCAGTTTTCTCATTATCGATGTTACATTTGGTATAAGACTTCCATGTTTTTATTTCTGAAGTGTAAACAATGCAAAGCAATGCGCATTTTTTGTGTATGTACTTTAAAAAAACTGTAGTTCCCCACACTGGAAAAAAAAAAAAAGATGGCCAGACTTATATTTTGACTTTACAATGGGAATCTGATAAAACACACAATCCACAGAAACCGTATTCTGAATTTTAATTTTTCCCCGGGCAAGCCATATGTATGGAGGACCAAATGGGACAAATAAATTAATAAATAAATCTATAAATAAATAAATAATAAAAACCACAAATAAATAAATAAATAATTTTCAACATAAAATGGTATATTAATAAAAACATGGCTTATTTATTTATTTCTGGATTAATTAATTAATTTATTTATTTATTTTACAATACTCTCCTACATTTTCTCGTGACAGATGCGGAACAGTCGCGCCGTGGTCTCGACAATAGTGGCATTTTTGTTGCTCAATTTAAATACATTATTCAATAAATTACATGAGTTACTCGAAACTTTATTATAAAATAAGCTTTATGAGCTTTATGTTAATGATTTTGCCCACCTCTAGGTTAATGTAAGTGTTTTCAACATGTTTAAGGTAGCCTACGCCCATGGTTCCCAACCTGGGGTCTGGGCCTCCCTCAGGGGGGCGCCAAATATCACAAGGGGTGTGCGAGGCTTTGTCTGTACTGAGGTGCTCCGAGTTTGTCATAATACAGTTTGCATCTGTTAAATAAAATGAAAATGACACACCTACTGGGAAAACATGTATGTAATGTTTGATTTGCAGCTAAATATTTAGATGTTTTGAAAAGAAAAAAGGGGAAGAAAAAAAATAGAAGCCAAGAAAAAAAGGAATAAAGCTCTTATTTGTTAATTTTTGCCAATAAAGATTTTCCATGAATCGCTTTATTCTTTTGGTCTGTGTGCAGCTTTTCTTAGATACTTGTGAATTCAAACAGTATATATTAAACTCCTCGGTTTACGATAAATTCAACTCGCGGATTTGTCGGCATCACCATATCTTACATAACTGTGTGCAAACGTTGCTTATTTTATTTCTGAAGAATAGCAGTTCAACGTCGTGTACTTTTCCTGTATAAAACATAAACAAAACCACCGTCATTGGAAAGGGTATCTGAGAATGAGATGTGCATCTGCGCCCTCTGGTGTTCAAAAAATGCAATTGCATTAGATGGTGTAATAAAGGAGAATGCATAATCCAGTGCACATGGGTCTTAATCAATGGGGTTTTCACTCGAAGTGTAGGTGGTGCTGCAGTCTACACACACACACACACACACACACACACACACACACACACACACACACAGAGCGTCACTCAGGGTCCACAAGGGAATAGCTGTGTACAGTGCTGAGTACGGAGTGAGAGTCCCGTGTTCTCGGTGTTCCAGCAGCCTGAGAGTGAGAGGTCTGAAGTAGGGCAGAGGAGTACGAGTGTGGGGGTGCAGTGTGTGGGCATGGGGTGTGCAGGGTACCGAGAGGTTTCTGGGCAGAAATGTTTTCATGCATAATTAAACCAAAGTGTGTGTGATTTACAACCAATCAGCCTTAAGGTTAAAACCACTGACAGGTGAAGTGAATAACATGGATGGCGTGATGCTCTGGGGAGGGCTGTGCAGGGAAGCCATGGGTCCTGGCATTCGTGTGGATGTCGCGTACCCACCCACTTAAATATTGTGTCATGATCGGTAAAGATTTGGCGTTATTTGCTGTCTCGCTGTATCTGGCAACCCTGGAATTAAACGCGCGGTACAAGGAGCGCGCTGCATCGGTAGTAGTGTGATTTCATGGCGGTACTTGAGATTCTTTGCGTGTGCGCGAGCGCTCGGGCATCTACGCGTCGCCAAAGGCTCTCCCCTCACCCACTGCGAGTTGGCACATCAGTGCCCCCACCACCCTGCCGTTTCTCATTTAAAGACAAAGAACCCCGTTGGATGAAACGCCGCTTATCTCTGAGCTGACGACTGCACCGCGATGTGTCAAAGCTCCCATTAGCTATTCCGTGGCTTCCTGTAGGGTGGGTGGGTGTGTGTGTGTGTGTGTGTGTGTGTGTGTGTGTGTGTGTGTGTGTGTGCGCGCGCACGCGTGCGCGTTTGACCCAGATATCGAGGGTCTGTCACTTTGATCTGTGGCGGTGCGCTGAGGAACGGGCACACTCAGACCCACACTTTAATTGAAGCGTCTCGAGTGCCGGTGCCTGTATGTGCGGGTACAGTGGGTTCTCCCTGTAGTACTTTTGTTTCCTAATTGAGATTCTTCATTCCTCCTGGCCTTTCACGACGCTGTCGGGGTGCGCGCAAGGCTAATGGGGGATGCCTTCTTGTAGGCGTGTGCGTTCAGGGGGTTCCTGCTTGCCCGAGGCGCGTTTCATGAATTCATTTTCCTCCCCCATTTCTGTCTGTCTGCATTTTGATTTTGCTATTGTTAGTACAGATCTTGCTGTCTTAATATTAAAAGCGCAATTATTAATTAGGTCAATAATGAACTTCACACACCCACACATTGAAGATGGCTGTATGAATCTCTGTTTGAATTGACCATTTAAAAGACTTGTGACCGCTGATTTTTACGTATTTAAGTCATCAGCAAGGCTATCAAACGACTAAAGGCACTGAGGATGTGTTACAACATAGCAAAGCAAATACAGGTTAATAATTAGACAATGGTGGCTCCTGATGTTCTCTCAAATGCAGGTTCAGATAAATCGATGTTTTGAGCTGAAAATCGATGTAGTGTATCACGAAAATAATATAGCTATATTTTTGTATAGCTACAGTGGTGCTTGAAAGTTTGTGAACCCTTTCTGCATAATATGATCTAAAACATCATCAGGTTTCCACACAAGTCCTAAAAGAAGATAAGAGAAACCCAGTTTTAAACAAATGAGAGTATTCCAATATTACATATTAGTGAGTGGCAAAAGTATGTGAACCTCTAGGATTAGCAGCTAAATTTGAAGGTGAAATTAGAGGGAGGTGTTTTTCAATCAATGGGATGACAATCAGTGTGAATGGGCACCCTGTTTATTTAAAGAACAGGGATCTATCAAGTCTGCTCTTCATGTTTGTGGAAGTGTATCATGGCACAAACAAAGGCTATTTCTGAGGACCTCAGAAAAAGAGTAGTTGTTGATGCTCATCAGGCTGGATGGAAAAGGTACAAAACCATCTCTAAAGAGTTGGGACTCCACCAATTCCACAGTTAGACAGATTGTGTACAAATGGATGAAATTCAAGACCTTTGTTACCCTCCCCAGGAGTGGTCGACCAACAAAGATCACTCCAAGAGCAAGGTGTTGTAATAGTTTGGGTGAGGTCACAAAAGGACCCCAGGGTAACTTTCTAAGCAAAACTGAAGGCCTCTCTCACATTGGCTGATGTTAATGTTCATGAGTCCCTCCATCAGAAGAACACTGAACACAATGGTGTGCATGGTAGGGCTGGGCAAGGAGAAAGCCACTGCAGTTTGCTAAAGATCACGTGGACGAGCCAGAAGACTATTGGAAGAATGTTTTGTGGACGGATGAGACCAAAATAGAACTTTTTGGTTTAAAAGAAAAGTTATGTTTGGAGAAAGGAAAACACTGCATTCCAGCATAAGAACCTTATCCCATCTGTGAAACATGGGGGTGGTAGTAGAATGGTTTGGGCCTGTTTTGCTGCATCTGGGCCAGGACGGCTTACCATCATTGATGGAACAATGAATTCTGAATGATATCAGAGAATTCTAAAGGAAAATGTCAGAACATCTGTCCATGAACTGAATCTCAAGAGAAGGTGGGTCATGCAGCCACCTTCTCAAACTGACCGCCTCTGACGTTAATGTACATTAAAATCAGGCTGACCAATCAGAGCTCGGTTGTCAGGCGGAACAGCTCGTTCTGTTAGCAGCAGAGCACAAGCGCGTATAAGACGAGCAGAAACGTGGATATTAAAGAAAATATCTGGCGGACCATCGGGCATGACTATGAAAACCTCACTGACTGTGTGCAACCCTCAGTGAGTGCATTCTAGTCTGTTCATGGCCAGAAAATGATAGCTTCCCTCACTAGTGTTTGCTCATCTTTTTTTTTTCTTTTTTTTTTTTGGTTAAAGTTGATAATGTGAAAAAGATATGTCAAAATCTCAGTGAGTCATTTCTCAGGAAGAGGAGAGAAACTGAAAGGATGGGAAAAAGCAAACGGGGAGTTTTCAGAGAGGTTTGTTTAGTGAAAGGCATCGCGGTGGTGGGTCTTTTCCTTATTTTTAAAGGGAAATTGCCAGGACAGCCTGACTTATCTTCAGTTCCCACTGGCAGGTGTGTGGTGGATTATTCATGCCCCCAAAACCGATTGGTGCTCTTGCCTCCTCCTGAAACAGCATCTCTCATTCACACACTCCATTCATTCACTTCCCCCAATGGCTCCGGAGTTGGCGAGGAAGACCAGACCGGTTGCCACGGGAACCTGCAGTATGTTCGCGTTAGTTCCCTCGTCAGTTCTTGATACTCAAACACTCTTATCTGTATTTTCATTCTGTTCCTCCTCGGGTTTCTCCCTCTTTTCACCTTCCTCTTCCTCGCCTGTGTTTTGTTTTACTTTTGTATCATCTCGTCTCATTCAGCGAATTCTTTTTAAAAAATCCATCCAAGACTGACCGAGCCTGAGCTCTAAAGTTAAATTTATTTCTGTAGTATTATGTCTAGACCTGCAGCCCTAACTGAGCAAGCCTACTCCATTAATGCATGTACAGTGGTACCGAGCAAATCTTTCTCGTAAGGAATAATGTCAATTGAATGAATTCGTTCCAGACCCCGAGAAAATCCACCCGGTATAAGAGGTTATATGCATTAATGGAGTTGTATTGTACAGGTGCTCCCTGATATGTTAAATGTATCATTAACCGATGAGTTTAACCAGAGTTTGGTGTGTCATGGTGGAGATGAGGCTGAATTTGGCTTCTTATTCGATATTTCCGGTCCATATATTTACAGCATTTAGCAGACGCCCTTATCCAGAGCGACTTAGAATTGATACAGTCTTGCAAGGGCCTTGCTCAAGGACCCAACAGTGGCAGCTTGGCAGAGGTGGGATTTGAACCCTGAACCTTTTGGTCCATAGTCCAGTACCTTAACCACTAGGCTACCACAGTCCCACATTACTTACATTACATTAACCTACAGTTAAGCTTACTGTATAATAAAGTGTTGAAAAGTCTCATGTCATTTAGTGAGTAATGGATTGAAAGTGAATAGCAGCCTAACTGCAGCCTGTGTTCTGGAGCATTCAATTCGTTTTTTCTTTTAACTGGCTCTTATAACTAAACTTTTTTAGTACTCGTGGAGACTTATTTGCACCAAGAATACAGGACTGTAGATGTTAAAATAAAGAAAAAGCGTGTGAAAAAACATAGTGGAGATCTTCTCCGAGAGCTATTGTGAACTCGAGTCCACTGAATCACTGTTTACTGAATCGTGACTCAAATCAATCTTGTGCGGCTCGACTCCTACAAGTTTAAGCAAGTGCACGAGTTTTTACTGAGCAAACGACGAGAAACCAAGACACACATTTTTCTAAGTCAAAATTGGTCGAGAACCGAATTCGGTTACTGATGGTAGCCTTTTTACTTTGGTCCCAGCTCTCTGCAGGTCATTCATCAGGTTCCTCCGTGTAGTTCTGGGATGTTTGCTCGCACCGTTCTCATGATCATTTTGACCCCGCGGGATGAGATCTTGCATGGGGCCCCAGATGGAGGGAGATTTATTAATGGTCTTGTTATGTCTTCCATTTTCCTTACAATTGCTCCCACAGCTGATTTATTACACCACCTGCTTTGCCTATTGTAGATTCACTCTTCCCAGCCTGGTGCAGGTCTACAATTTTCTTCCTGGTGTCCTTCGACAGCTCTTTGGTCTTGGCCATGACAAACTGTTTTTTGAGGCTGTGGACAGGTGTCTTTTATACAGATAACGAGGTCAACACATGTGCCATTAATACAGGTTAACGAGTGGAGAACAGAAGAGCTTCTTAAAGAAGTTGTTACAGAATCTGTGAGAGCCAGAGTCTTGCCTTGTTTGTGGGTGACCAAATACTTATTTTCCACCATGATTACAATTAAATTCTTTTTAAAATGTGATTTATTTTTCTCATTTTGTCTCTCATAGTTTGAAGTGTAGCTATGATGAAAATTACAGACCTCTCTCATCTTTCTAAGTAGGAGAAACTTGCCACAATCAGTGACTGACTAATTACTTTTTTTTGCCCCACTGTACTTGTTTGACTTTTCTTACTTGGACTGGGCGGTTGGGGATTGTGTGTGTGTGTGTGTGTGTGGTTTTCAATTTTCTTCTGACTGATATCCACTCGAAGCAAAGATGAGCAAATAGAGTTGAAAGAAAACCTCAAGGGCTGCTTCGGTGTGTGTGTGTGTGTGTGTGTGTGTGTGGTGGGGGGGGGGGGGGGGGGGTGTTACCATAGTGCCTACATCCCAGAGGGACCAATGGTGGCTAAGAGTTCGAGAGAGAGAGGGAGAAACAGTGAGGCAGAGCGACATGGGAGGAGCATGTTCTCTCCCTTAGCAACGGTTGGCAGCTAGTATGCGCGTGTGTGTGTGTGTGTGTGAGTGTGGTGAGTGAGAGAGAGAGAGAGAGCGAGCGTGGTCTGAATGAGCATCACAGCGCAGCCTACACACACCACGGCCCTTCTCGTCTCCACCATCCTCTCTCTCTATCTCTCTTTGGATGTTGCGAGCACCTTTGCTAGCGGAGATACCGAAGGAGCGCGAGTCATTCTATTAAAGGGTAACCAGGGACACAGAACGAGGGGAAGTAAGGAGCCTGAAAACCCTGGAGGAGTCGGCGGGAGGAGGAATGGAGCGCCTGAGCTATAACGGGATGCCCAGGCTCTCCTGGATTGATACACTGTACAGCAGTATGTACCCTGATCTTAAACCATTAATGTCTGTATATAGGGTTAGACTCTCTCTCGCTATATATTTTTTTATATTATATACATACATACATATGTGTCATCCTACCTTCACTAGTTGTGATGTCAGATGCGTGTGCATTAACGATGTTCGTTTTAGCTCTGTCGTTAGTGATGGAAGGGCGGGCAAAGTTTTCCGTTTTAGTTACACGCTGTCCAACATGAACGCGTTAAATTTGCGATAACATTTGAACGCCATTTTCGCTGCCTGTGTTCGTGGGCGTTGTCCAAAATAGTCCTGCATTTGCCATTTCTTACAATCGACTTGACGTAGAGAACACATTAGCCTTCTAGGGGAAACGAGCTGGTGAGTGTAGTTAACAATTTCCGGACACACTCTCTCCCTTCTACCACTTTGGCTCAGTACTGTGGTGACAGTCGATTCTTCTCTGGCATAAGCTCATGAACAAAGATGGGTAAGGACTGGACTTTGGCACGGAGCTTTCTTTGCAATCATCAAAAAGGACTGTAATCGCGACGCTTCTAAATTAGCAAGCAGCAATGGACGCTTCAGTTGTCCGCTAGTATGGGCTGTGTAGTGTTTTTTTTTAAATGGGAAAACTGCTTTCTTGCAAGGTAATAAAAAAATTAAGACAAACAAAATGAGATGAATTGCGGATTAGACGCGATTAATGCTGCAAGCAACTATGGGTAAAGGCACACCAAAATGCGATTCATCGTAATTAAGGCCAAACAAAATAAGATTAATTGAGATTAGTTGCACTTTAATGCTAAAACACTGGGTAAAGGAGGCAACCAAAATGCAATTAATCGTATTTTTAGGCAAACAAATGAGATTAATTGTGATTAATCACGATCAATGCTATAAAACACTGGATACAAAGGCAGCAACCAAAATGCCCCGATTAATCGTTAATTAAGGTGAAACAAATTGGAGTATTGCGATTAGTCGCAATTAAATCCTGTGAACACTGGGAAAAGGAGGCAACCAAAATGAAATTAATCGTAGTTGATGTCGGAAGAGAAAAAGGAAGGACAGAAGAAAAAAAAGGAACAAGAAAAAGAAGAGAGCACCAACAATAGGAAGGAAGTAGGTGTATAGAAGGAGGGAAACCAATTTATAGTAGTATTTGCGATTAGTCGTGATTAGTCTTATGAACACTGGAAAAGGTGGCAGCCCAAAATGCAATTAATCGTAATTAAGGCAAATAATTGAGTTTAATTGCGAATTAATCGCAGTTAATGCTATAAGCACTTGGAAAAGGAGGCAAACCAAAATGTGATTAATTGTTATTAAGGCAAAACAAATTAGAGTAATATTGCGATTAGTTTGCGATTAATGCTATAAAACACTGGAAAAGGGAGGAACCCAAGCTGCGATTTAACCATAATTAAGGCGGACAATAGCGATTAATCGCGATTAATGCTACAAACCCTGTTGGTAAAGGGGGAAACCTGCCAGTCACTATTTTAATCGTAATTAAGGCCAAAAACAAATTAGATGAATTGCGATAAATCACAAATAATTCTGTAAAGAACACTCTGGGTAAATGAGACAACCAAATGCGATTAATCGTGGTTAATTGACATATTCATTTTTCATGTTGTAGTTTTAAAAATGCATTAAAAATACAACAAAAAAAACATTTTTCCACAGCTGCGTAATAGTTTGCAGGAAACGTATCGGAAGTCAAAAAGAGGTATCAGGACAGACTACTTTTTCTCTATTACCTATTTGTTTCCATTAGTTGTGCGCTGATTGGAGGCACTGCTTTTACTGAATGGTAACCACACCATTAGCAGAGCTTCTGTATAGAGGGTGTCTGAACTTCATTGATTGCTTTCCCAGTACTAGTGTGTCTACATAATAATTCCACTCTTAACACTACATGAACCTCCACTGTACTACATACAGTATTGTGCTCCACTAGGAAAGCCACAACTGACCACTTCTTCTGTATGGATGAACGCACCGGGGTGGGGTAAAGGGTGGGAGTGCGGGAGCGAGATGGAGAATAAGAATCGCCTTCATTCATTCAGCAGGGGTGAAGGCACTTAACCAGGGATGAGCTAATCCTTTATAAACAGGCCACGCTCGGCCCAATTTCACACCCATCACATCTGTCCTTCTGCGCCTGGGAAACATCCGGCAAGGATTAACGCATGCAAAGAGGAAGGTGTCCCGGGCAGACGTTGCAAAATCCACCTCCCCCTTAGAACCTCAATCATCACCCTCAGATTAAAGTCCCTCGATACAGAGCGAGTGCCAATTCTCGCAAACTCATTAATGCCCTTTTTTCACGCTTTACATTATAGAGTTAAATACATTGAACTGTATGCTATTACGCACTATTTTAACCAGTAAAAGAGCCCTGATGAGATTCTTACTCCGTACATATTTCAGCATTGTCTCGAGTCAGCTGCAGCTCAGGTGTCGGGGGATTTATTGAGTATTTACATTTACATTTATGTCGTTTAGCAGACGCCCTTATCCAGAGCAAATTCCACTTGATACACCAATTGTGGGTTAAGGGTCTTGCTCAAGGACCCAAAAGTGGTGGGATTTGAACCCTGGACCTTCTGCTCCATAGTCCAGTATCTTTAGCTAGGCTACCACAGGCCAATATATGTCATTTTGTATATCGACTCAGGAATGTTTCTTTGGAATATATTAGAAATAAAAACTATACTGACATTTAATGGTCCATTTGATTCACCGTCCTGAGTATTTTTTTAAACAGTTTTTTTTATTTCTGAAGAATAACAATTAGAAACGTGTACTCATCATGATTAATGTGCACAGGACATTTTTACATTTTACACCAGGTCCACTTTGAGTTCAACATATTTGTGCAGCACATTTTACAGCTGTTGTGCAAATCAACTTTATGAAATCCCAGTCAGGACGCCCAATGAGCAAACCAGAGGTGACAGTGACAAGACAAAAGTCTGAGACCAATAAGGAACAACTGTTAGGTTGAACACTGCTCAAACAGGCAACCAGATTAATCAATATAGCTATAACGGAATCAATGAAATGGATAGCCAGAAGGAGATGGACATGAGGACCTCGGCAACCGACCTCTCGCCTGTCACAAACCAGGTGAGAGAGCCGGGACTACAGCGACGTCCACTTTACCAAAACTGTGCACTGATCTGCCACTATATCTAAAGGAAGATCTATTAGCAAAGACTAAAATAAGTAGGTCTTGAAGCCTAGTTTTAAGTACCAGGGCTGTGCTTGATTTCAAGACTCTGATAAGAAGGATGTTCCTTACCTGTGGGGCCAGCTACCGGCTGTTTACTGGGTGTCTGCATTGCCTAATGGCCGGTAAAGGCCTATGTGGTCTACCTACAGCTTATCTTACTGATTTCCTGGAGCAGTATAACCCATCCTGGGTCTTTCATTAATCCCTGACATGAGTCACTGCTCCTCTGGTCGAAGATCTTTTCCTAAATCACCCCAAAACTCTGGAGTAGTGTCTTTATATTAAATTAGGAATGCAAAATCTATAGGTGTTTATAAATCCTTTATTAAAGGACTTAAAAATTAAACTAAGCTTCCTAATTAATAACTTAATAGTAATAATTACTTAAATACATGTAAGCTAAATAACAATGAAATGTAATGTTAATTGCAGTTTCACTGCTTGAGCCTGTGAAGCACCTGTACTTGTGGGCGTTGTCCAAAATAGGCCCCTATTTACTCTTTACCTACGTTATACATCCTATACCGAGTACTATTAGCATGTATTGAATAGAACTGGAAAGGCTATTGAATGATGTAATGCGAAAACCCGTCTCACAGCCTTAACTATCATATAACTGATTATCCTCGTGTGCCTTCCCTCATGTTCGGGGGCTTGTGTGGGTACGTTCAGTCATTTTCTGTCATTCGTAATTAAATCGTCTGTAGCATCACTTGATATTCAGGATCATGCTCTGTCCCTCTCAGCACTTCCTCACG